>OZ024746.1:408047-503047 GCA_964016885.1 Eledone cirrhosa
CATTGACCTGTAAGACAAGTTCACCTGTGACTTACATTTGGATTATTCTGTATTCAAAATCAAAATTTATTATAAGTGAAAATCAATTAAAAATAATGGTAAAAATCCAAATAATTCTTACATATGTCCTCTAGTGTGAGATGGTATATCAGCTTCTGATTGAGACTCTAGTTCTTCTCCTTCACCAAAATCTTCATAATTGTCTTCATCTGTGATATCATGACGACTAAAATATGTTCAAAAGTATTGTGTTACAATATAAATTTAACCTTTATCTACAACAATCAATTCTCTTTTAACCGTTTCATTACAATATTTCTAATGTAAGACACCGTCTATGTCATTAACCCTTCCATTACCATATTTCTAATGAAAGACACTGTCTATGTCATTAACCCTTTCATTACCATATTTCTAATGAAAGACACTGTCTATGTCTTTAACCCTTCCATTACCATATTTCTAATGAAAGACACTGTCTATGTCATTAACCCTTTCATTACCATATTTCTAATGAAAGACACTGTCTATGTCTTTAACCCTTCCATTACCATATTTTTAATGAAAGACACTGTCCATGTCTTTAACCCTTTCATTACCATATTTCTAATGAAAGACACTGTCTATGTCATTAACCCTTTCATTACCATATTTCTAATGAAAGACACTGTCTATGTCATTAACCCTTTCATTACCATATTTCTTGTGAGAAGGAATCGGAGGAGGGTTCTATGTTTCGGACAGAAGTCCTTCGTCAGGAAGGTTCAGATAGGAAGAAAACAGGTACATGAAAGTTGTGTGTGAAAATCAGGAAAATATTGATAGGTTGGGATAAAGTCCTAAAAGAGGAAAGAAAAGTAATTTAATCTAATTTACCTATTTTCAGTTACTTCAGATGAGCGGCCACTGATAAAACTATCTCGATCATCTTCTGATGCCACTTGTAACTGGACATCAAAACTGCCAACAGGAGTTGGAAAGAAATCAGTATTCAATGAATTGCAGGCGTCTTCATCTGTATTGATGTCGTATTCAGCATAAGTATTGGTACTGGTCTCGGAAGATTCAGCATTTTTCTGAAATATATAGAAATCATCATCATCATAATCACCATTTAACGTCCATTTTCAATGCTAGCATAGATGGATATATATATATATAAATGTTTACGGGACTAGAACTGTTTCAATTCAAAAGAAATCCTCCTAATGATTTCTTTTCAATGAAACAGTTCTGGTCCTGTAGAAGCATTTTCAATATTAAACTTAATGTTTACTCTCTACTAATGTATTGAGTTCCTTACTGAGGTAGATTCAATATTATTTAAGATATTATGGGTGATAAAGCCTTTCCCATGAAAATACAATAGTATATATAGAGTAATGTAAATGTTATGTGAGATATTATGGGTGATAAAGCCTTTCCGATGAAAATACAATAGTATATATAGAGTAATGTAAATGTTAAAGGGTTAAAGATTATTTTTTCTTTAATCTGACAGAATGAAGAATAATTTTATAATTGTTGCATTAAATATAACTAGTTTCGATTGGTAAAACAATCTTGTCAAATATTCACATATATTCAAACTGCTCACAGAATACACGAAAAAAACCTAAAACATTTCTTTAATATTTAATAAGATTGTTATACCAATAGAGTAGACTGAGAGCATTTTATCAAGGCACCAACTCAACAACATTACAATACTAAGATGGACCAGGCTGGAGTGGCAATGATGAGAGTATGGGTGAGACAGGCTATATGCTAGCTGAGGGAAGGGATCGTCTTACTGTGGGAGAACAAGCATTGAATCATGAAGAATCTGAACTCATTAAAAACTCAAAACAAATATTTTTCACAGTTTTATTTATTCTCAAATAGTTTATTGAACTCTAACATAATTTTCAATAAAGAAAAGTTGTCTCAATTCTACACAAAATGTTACATAACAGAATCTATTAAATAAGCAATCATTATGATACACAAGA
This sequence comes from Eledone cirrhosa, assembly GCA_964016885.1. Lineage (NCBI taxonomy): Eukaryota > Metazoa > Mollusca > Cephalopoda > Octopoda > Eledonidae > Eledone > Eledone cirrhosa. The sequence continues at coordinate 410,039 of OZ024746.1, forward strand.
AAATGAAGCTATGTTTCTATGGTCTCTTGAGAGCAGATACAATCTGTTGGTTGACACTCCTAGCAAGAGAAATATATTTGATTGTCTATTAAAAACTAGACATGCAGGAAAACAATCGTTTCCTTCTGTTTTCTATTGTTAGAGGTAAAAAATAGATTTATTTAAAAATAATTATTTTATGATCATGTAAAGGAGCTTTGTTAAATCTCATAAAACCATGAATCTGTAACTGGAAATCCTAACTTCATGTAAATTGATATTTAAAACAGTATTTTTTAAGTGACTAATCTAACTAAAACTTGTATCAAGTTCAGTTTAGAAATGTTTTTGATCAACAACACATAAAAATTATTATTGTATCATTGCTTCAAATAGCTTTATCAACAAGGCCACACAGACTACATCAGTAAAACCTATTATAAATATATTACTTATTGGATTTTCAAAAGACATTAAATAATAACTGGTTCATTTGGTCTAAAGTCTGTCTTGAACCCAACAGACTCATCAGGCCGGAGATATCTCAGTTTCCATGGCATTAAACAACCGTGAGTACAAGATTTCCCCCCTGGACAGGACACCAGTCCATTGCAGGAACCCTCAGCTATTGCTGGTACTCATTTTCAACTGAGTATACTGGAGCAACATGAAATGAAGTGTTTTGTTCAAGAACAACACACAACGCAGTCCAAGGATGAAACCCACAACATTATGATCGTAAGTCTACCACCCTAATCACTAGGCCACACACTTCCACAATAAATTTAGTAGTTGATCTATATTTTGTTTATTTTTGTTGTTCAATCAAATACATTTCATCAGAGTTAACTAATGATTCAACTCTCATAAGTTATAATTGACTATTTCAAAAAATCTGTTGGAAAATTTAAACTCGTCATACTCTCGGGTCTCGAATAATAAGATGGGTTGGGATCTCAATATGTAAACTAAATGACTAATTTTTTTTTTTTTTTTTTTTTTAAATCAAATGAGACAACCTAGAAAAATTACCTATTTTCCACCCCACTCCCTGCGCACTTATTCCAACTCCTCTCCCATTTATTCTACCCCTCCCCTGTTTATTCCACCCACCACCACCCTCCAAGAGTAGTTAGAATGCAGTATGTCAATTATTGTAATATATGAAAGTAATCAGTTTTTGATACAGGAGTTTGTTGTAATTACCATGGCAACAGATATATACAGGATAGAAGAACTGTACATGACAATAATATATCAATATATATTATATTAAATTTGGTTATTTTGGAAGCCTCAACAATGCAGATGGGTAAATCTCTGGGTAACAGAATCCAGTGGTGAAGAGAGAGATGTAAGAGGAAATGTAGAATGAGATGTATAGTGTGTAGAGGAACATAGGAAAGAGTGTAAAAAATAAAAATAATTGTTTCTACTTTTGGCACAAGGCCAGCAATTAACCAGTGCATTACTGGTACTTTATTTTATCGACCCCGTAAGGATGAAAGGCAAAGTTAACCTCGGCGGGATTTGAACTCAGAATGGCAAGGGCCGTAACTCTATGCGTCAAAGCATGGCGTCCGACCCTCTACCGATACTGCCAATCCACCGCCCATAAAAAATAAAAATAATAACACGAGATAGAGTTACCTTGGGAGAGATTTAATTGTCCCTATATTTCGGATTCGCATCCATCAACTGGGGGGTTTTCCGGGGGGGGGGGGGGGGGGGGGTTTATGTTGTAGAGGAACGGTACGTGGCCTCTGTTGTCCGCCGTTTGTGTGTAACTGAGATATTCTGTAGAGCACGCGTGCGCGCGGAATAGGTGCGGTCAAGCAAAGTTCGAGACAGTTCCTCTTTATTGTGGGAGTGGGATGGCGTTAGCTGTCAATCCATTGTACTACCTATATTCAGTCTTTGTTACTGGCAGTGTAGCAGTCTGTCTGGTCGCTTGTTGGATGGTGGGGGCACTATACACACAATAACAATCGTTAAAATGCCACTGTGTGTGTGCATGTGCTGTTGTCTCGTTTGTTTACACCAGCCACCTCGGATCACTTCTCTCAGATCGGTTACTTATTTGTGGTCCTAGGCGTTTCATCCAAAGTGCTTCCTTGATTCGTAACGTGCCGCCGTTGCGTTCTGTCGCTAGCACTGTGACAATGGACCTTCCGTCTTTGTTTCCGCATTTGCTTATGTGTTTCCGGAAAGACGAGGCTTTGGTGTTGATGTGCTCCTTGATCCGGATATGTAGCGGCCGGATTGTGCTACCGATATAGTAGTGGTTGCACTTGTCACATTCTACCCTGTATACAACGTATGTGCATAAGCAACAGTTTGTTTGGCGCATCGGACAGTTTCTGAGGGAACACGCAATATATTATAGTTATTGGAAGATAAACAAAAAATATAAATTTAATTTACAAGCTATAGAAATTCTTCCACGAGAATTCCTAAAACAAAAATTTACTCCTAGAAATCCTAAATTATTCAAATGGAATATTGGCTTCACACTTAACAACAATTTTTATAAGCTACAGTTAAAAGTCAATTGAATTCAACCCAATATATTGCTGGTACTTAATTTATCAAGCCCAAAATCAGTTGAAAGGCTCAGCCAAACTTAATGGAGGTTTCACTATACAACTGAAACAAGTAATAATTTCTACTCATTAAATTGGAATGTAGGTAAATGGCTGAGTATTCCACAAACGTAATTCTGAGGCCAAATGTCACACACTGTGACACAGTGTGTGACAAAGCTGGGCCTTTAAATTACAAGTACAATCCAGTGGAAAAGTGAGACAGAAACAACCTCAGTATTATAAAGGTGCCAACCTCTCGAAAGGATGAAAGCCAAAATTGCTCTCACTTTCTGAGTTCAAATCTGACCAAGAGTCAAATATTGTATGGATTTTTATCTGCCACTCTAACAACTCCTCCATATCACAGATGTAAGGCTGTCTGCCACTCTAACAACTCCTCCATATCACAGATGTAAGGCTGTCTGCCACTCTAACAACTCCTCCATATCACAGATGTAAGGCTGTCTGCCACTCTAACAACTCCTCCATATCACAGATGTAAGGCTGTCTGCCACTCTAACAACTCCTCCATATCACAGATGTAAGGCTGTCTGCCACTCTAACAACTCCTCCATATCACAGATGTAAGGCTGTCTGCCACTCTAACAACTCCTCCATATCACAGCTGACACCATATACAATGACATATTTCTGTTGCTGTCACTGTAAATACAGGAGACATTGCTGAGGTATTTATTTACAACCAAAGTTGTGTGTTTTTATAGATTTCACAACTATTCAAAATACACAGCAAAGAAAGTACAGACATTAAAGCAGTACTATCACACTTTAGAAACACACGTACATACGTGTGTGTGTGTGTGTGTGTGTGTGTGTGTGTGTGTGTTAGTATATTACATACATATTAGTACATCTGTATTATAAGTTACATATATATCACTGTGTATATGTGGTTGTAAGTTTGTATGTATGTGTGTGTGTATATATATATATATATATATATATACTACCATTAATATATAAATAATATATAGCTAATATTGATAACAAATAAAGTTGATAAAGCTGAAAATGGTAGGGCGGGGGTAGGATAGAGGTAGAAAGAGGGGTGGAGTAGTTAGAAAGTCTCCATATAATTTCAGGTATAATCAGTTCCTTATTAATTAATTCCTCTGAACAAATGAAGCAGTCCCAACTGGATAATTTAGTATCACATCTATCTCCACCTTGGTATGTCTACAGACTGCATAGCTAGAGCAATAATGAGAGTAGCAACAGTGTATTTCTGGAATATTTTAATAATATACTCCATTGTCAGTGAGAATATGTAAATATAGAGTAGGTCCAATTAGTGAAAACCTTCAGTACAACGGCAACGTTCTGAGAATGTAAGTAAACAGAAGAAGGAAGAAAATTGTATTGCATTAATTATTAGAGATTTTTGCATATGTATAATTTGTTAGAGTCTAAAAAATCGAAGTCAATAAATCAATATAACATTGATTATAGATTTTTTTTCCTCCATGTATTTAAAAAAATAAAATTGAAAGCAGTTCAATTGCAAATTCACATTGAATATTTACAAATTCTTGTACAAATTCACATCAAATGCTTACAAATTCTGGTACAAATTCATATTTAATGTACACAAAATCTGGTATAAATTCACATTGAATTCTTCCATCTGTTAGAAATTCACACTAAATACAAATTCACATGAGTGAATCTTCTTCCAAATAAAAATATTCAGTTATTCCTGCAAGTTCCAGTTTTATTAAATTTACATTTTTTAAGAAATCTTTTCATAAAATATACACCAGATGAATATAACAACAAAGTCAATTTTAGTTTGTTAAAAATCATCAAGTTCATTACCATCAAAGTCATGAGATGATGTAATACAAGTGATTGGAAAATCTGTATCTTATTTACTGGTGATTGATCTGTTAATCTATCTTGCTAAGTAACAGCCATGTTATATACACAGTCAACAGCTATACTATATACACAGTCAACAGCCGTGTTATATACACAGTCAACAGCTATACTATATACACAGTCAACAGCCATGTTATATACACAGTCAACAGCTATGTTATATACACAGTCAACAGCTATGTTATATACACAGTCAACAGCTATACTATATACACAGTCAACAGCTATGTTATATACACAGTCAACAGCTATACTATATACACAGTCAACAACTATACTATATACACAGTCAACAGCTATGTTATATACAGTCAACAGCTATGTTATATACACAGTCAACAGCTATGTTATATACACAGTCAACAGCTATGTTATATACACAGTCAACAATTATACTATATACACGGTCAACAGCTATACTATATACACAGTCAACAGCTATGTTATATACACAGTCAACAACTATACTATATACAGTCAACAACTATGTTATATACAGTCAACAGCTATGTTATATACACAGTCAACAGCCATGTTATATACACAGTCAACAGCCATGTTATATACAGTCAAAAGCCATGTTATATACAGTCAACAGCTATGTTATATACACAGTCAACAACTATACTATATACAGTCAACAGCTATGTTATATACAGTCAACAGCTATGTTATATACACAGTCAACAGCTATGTTATATACACAGTCAACAGCCATGTTATATACACAGTCAACAGCTATGTTATATACACAGTCAACAATTATACTATATACACAGTCAACAGCTATACTATATACACAGTCAACAGCTATACTATATACACAGTCAACAGCTATACTATATACACAGTCAACAGCTATACTATATACAGTCAACAGCTATACTATATACACAGTCAAAAGCTATGTTATATACACAGTCAACAGCTATGTTATATACACAGTCAACAGCTATGTTATATACACAGTCAACAACTATACTATATACAGTCAACAGCTATGTTATATACACAGTCAACAGCTATACTATATACAGTCAACAGCTATGTTATATACACAGTCAACAGCTATGCTATATACAGTCAACGGCTATGTTATATATACAGTCAACAGCTATGTTATATACACAGTCAACAGCTATGTTATATACACAGTCAACAGCTATGTTATATACACAGTCAACAGCTATGTTATATACACAGTCAACAGCTATGCTATATACACAGTCAACAGCTATGCTATATACACAGTCAACAGCTATACTATATACAGTCAACAGCCATGTTATATACACAGTCAACAGCTATGCTATATACACAGTCAACAGCTATACTATATACAGTCAACAGCTATACTATATACACAGTCAACAGCTATGTTATATACACAGTCAACAGCTATGCTATATACAGTCAACAGCTATACTATATACAGTCAACAGCCATGTTATATACACAGTCAACAGCTATACTATATACAGTCAACAGCTATGCTATATACACAGTCAACAGCTATACTATATACAGTCAACAGCTATACTATATACACAGTCAACAGCTATGCTATATACACAGTCAACAGCTATACTATATACAGTCAACAGCTATACTATATACACAGTCAACAGCTATGCTATATACACAGTCAACAGCTATGCTATATACACAGTCAACAGCTATACTATATACAGTCAACAGCCATGTTATATACACAGTCAACAGCTATGCTATATACATAGTCAACAGCCATATTATATACACAGTCAACGGCTATGTTATATACACAGTCAACAGCTATGTTATATACACAGTCAACAGCTATGTTATATACACAGTCAACAGCTATGCTATATACACAGTCAACAGCTATACTATATACAGTCGACAGCTATGTTATATACAGTCGACAGCTATGCTATATACATAGTCAACAGCCATATTATATACACAGTCAACAGCCATATTATATACACAGTCAACAGCCATGTTATATACACAGTCAACAGCTATGTTATATACAGTCAACAGCTATGTTATATACACAGTCAACAGCTATACTATATACAGTCAACAGCTATGTTATATACACAGTCAACAGCTATGCTATATACACAGTCAACAGCTATGTTATATACACAGTCAACAGCTATGCTATATACACAGTCAACAGCTATGCTATATACACAGTCAACAGCTATACTATATACAGTCAACAGCCATGTTATATACGCAGTCAACAGCTATGCTATATACACAGTCAACAGCTATACTATATACAGTCAACAGCTATACTATATACACAGTCAACAGCTATGTTATATACACAGTCAACAGCTATGCTATATACACAGTCAACAGCTATGCTATATACACAGTCAACAGCTATGTTATATACACAGTCAACAGCTATACTATATACACAGTCAACAACTATACTATATACACAGTCAACAGCTATGTTATATACAGTCAACAGCTATGTTATATACAGTCAACAGCTATGTTATATACACAGTCAACAATTATACTATATACACAGTCAACAGCTATACTATATACACAGTCAACAGCTATGTTATATACACAGTCAACAGCTATACTATATACACAGTCAACAGCTATACTATATACACAGTCAACAGCTATGTTATATACACAGTCAACAACTATACTATATACAGTCAACAACTATGTTATATACAGTCAACAGCTATGTTATATACACAGTCAACAGCTATGTTATATACACAGTCAACAGCCATGTTATATACAGTCAACAGCCATGTTATATACAGTCAACAGCTATGTTATATACACAGTCAACAACTATACTATATACAGTCAACAGCTATGTTATATACAGTCAACAGCTATGTTATATACACAGTCAACAGCTATGTTATATACACAGTCAACAGCTATGTTATATACACAGTCAACAGCCATGTTATATACACAGTCAACAGCTATGTTATATACACAGTCAACAATTATACTATATACACAGTCAACAGCTATACTATATACACAGTCAACAGCTATACTATATACACAGTCAACAGCTATACTATATACACAGTCAACAGCTATACTATATACAGTCAACAGCTATACTATATACACAGTCAAAAGCTATGTTATATACACAGTCAACAGCTATGTTATATACACAGTCAACAGCTATGTTATATACACAGTCAACAACTATACTATATACAGTCAACAGCTATGTTATATACACAGTCAACAGCTATACTATATACAGTCAACAGCTATGTTATATACACAGTCAACAGCTATGCTATATACAGTCAACGGCTATGTTATATATACAGTCAACAGCTATGTTATATACACAGTCAACAGCTATGTTATATACACAGTCAACAGCTATGTTATATACACAGTCAACAGCTATGTTATATACACAGTCAACAGCTATGCTATATACACAGTCAACAGCTATGCTATATACACAGTCAACAGCTATACTATATACAGTCAACAGCCATGTTATATACACAGTCAACAGCTATGCTATATACAGTCAACGGCTATGTTATATACACAGTCAACAGCTATGTTATATACACAGTCAACAGCTATGTTATATACACAGTCAACAGCTATGCTATATACACAGTCAACAGCTATACTATATACAGTCGACAGCTATGTTATATACATAGTCAACAGCCATATTATATACACAGTCAACAGCCATATTATATACACAGTCAACAGCCATGTTATATACACAGTCAACAGCTATGTTATATACAGTCAACAGCTATGTTATATACACAGTCAACAGCTATACTATATACAGTCAACAGCTATGTTATATACACAGTCAACAGCTATGCTATATACACAGTCAACAGCTATGTTATATACACAGTCAACAGCTATGCTATATACACAGTCAACAGCTATGCTATATACACAGTCAACAGCTATACTATATACAGTCAACAGCCATGTTATATACACAGTCAACAGCTATGCTATATACACAGTCAACAGCTATACTATATACAGTCAACAGCTATACTATATACACAGTCAACAGCTATGTTATATACACAGTCAACAGCTATGCTATATACACAGTCAACAGCTATGCTATATACAGTCAACAGCTATGCTATATACACAGTCAACAGCTATGCTATATACACAGTCAACAGCTATGCTATATACACAGTCAACAGCTATGCTATATACACAGTCAACAGCTATACTATATACAGTCAACAGCCATGTTATATACACAGTCAACAGCTATGCTATATACAGTCAACGGCTATGTTATATACACAGTCAACAGCTATGCTATATACACAGTCAACAGCTATACTATATACAGTCGACAGCTATGTTATATACAGTCGACAGCTATGCTATATACATAGTCAACAGCCATATTATATACACAGTCAACAGCCATATTATATACACAGTCAACAGCCATGTTATATACACAGTCAACAGCTATGTTATATACAGTCAGCAGCTATGTTATATACACAGTCAACAGCTATGTTATATACACAGTCAACAGCTATGTTATATACACAGTCAACAGCTATGTTATATACACAGTCAACAGCTATGCTATATACACAGTCAACAGCTATACTATACACAGTCGACAGCTATGTTATATACAGTCGACAGCTATGTTATATACACAGTCAACAGCTATGCTATATACATAGTCAACAGCCATATTATATACACAGTCAACAGCTATACTATATACAGTCAACAGCTATACTATATACACAGTCAACAGCTATGTTATATACACAGTCAACAGCTATGTTATATACACAGTCAACAGCTATGTTATATACACAGTCAACAGCTATGTTATATACACAGTCAACAGCTATGTTATATACACAGTCAACAGCTATGTTATATACACAGTCAACAGCTATGCTATATACACAGTCAACAGCTATACTATATACAGTCGACAGCTATGTTATATACAGTCGACAGCTATGCTATATACATAGTCAACAGCCATATTATATACACAGTCAACAGCCATATTATATACACAGTCAACAGCCATGTTATATACACAGTCAACAGCTATGTTATATACAGTCAACAGCTATGTTATATACACAGTCAACAGCTATACTATATACAGTCAACAGCTATGTTATATACACAGTCAACAGCTATGCTATATACATAGTCAACAGCCATATTATATACACAGTCAACAGCCATATTATATACACAGTCAACAGCCATGTTATATACACAGTCAACAGCTATGTTATATACACAGTCAACAGCCATGTTATATACAGTCAACAGCTATGTTATATACACAGTCAACAGCTATGTTATATACACAGTCAACAGCTATCTTATATACACAGTCAACAGCTATCTTATATACACAGTCAACAGTTATACTATATACACAGTCAACAACTGTTATATACACAGTCAACAACTGTTATATACACAGTCAACAGCCATGTTATATACAACTGCTATATACAGTCAACAGCTATGTTATATACAGTCAACAGCTATGTTATATACACAGTCAACAGCTATGTTATATACACAGTCAACAGCTATCTTATATAAACAGTCAACAGCTATCTTATATACACAGTCAACAGTTATACTATATACACAGTCAACAACTGTTATATACAGTCAACAACTGTTATATACACAGTCAACAGCCATGTTATATACACAGTCAACAGCCATGTTATATACGGAGTCAACAGCTATGTTATATACAGTCAACAGCTATCTTATATACACAGTCAACAACTGTTATATACGCAGTCAACAACTGTTATATACGCAGTCAACAACTGTTATATACACAGTCAACAGCCATGTTATATACGGAGTCAACAGCTATGTTATATACAGTCAACAGCTATGTTATATACACAGTCAACAGCTATACTATATACAGTCAACAGCTATGTTATATACACAGTCAACAGCTATGCTATATACATAGTCAACAGCCATATTATATACACAGTCAACAGCTATACTATATACAGTCAACAGCTATACTATATACACAGTCAACAGCTATGTTATATACACAGTCAACAGCTATGTTATATACACAGTCAACAGCTATGCTATATACACAGTCAACAGCTATACTATATACAGTCGACAGCTATGTTATATACAGTCAACAGCTATGTTATATACACAGTCAACAGCTATACTATATACAGTCAACAGCTATGTTATATACACAGTCAACAGCCATGTTATATACACAGTCAACAGCCATATTATATACACAGTCAACAGCCATATTATATACACAGTCAACAGCCATGTTATATACACAGTCAACAGCTATGTTATATACAGTCAACAGCTATGTTATATACACAGTCAACAGCTATACTATATACAGTCAACAGCTATGTTATATACACAGTCAACAGCTATGCTATATACATAGTCAACAGCCATATTATATACACAGTCAACAGCCATATTATATACACAGTCAACAGCCATGTTATATACACAGTCAACAGCTATGTTATATACACAGTCAACAGCTATGTTATATACACAGTCAACAGCTATCTTATATACAGTCAACAGCTATCTTATATACACAGTCAACAGTTATACTATATACACAGTCAACAACTGTTATATACACAGTCAACAACTGTTATATACACAGTCAACAGCCATGTTATATACAACTGCTATATACAGTCAACAGCTATGTTATATACAGTCAACAGCTATGTTATATACACAGTCAACAGCCATGTTATATACACAGTCAACAGCCATGTTATATACACAGTCAACAGCTATGTTATATACAGTCAACAGCTATCTTATATACACAGTCAACAACTGTTATATACGCAGTCAACAACTGTTATATACACAGTCAACAGCCATCTTATATACACAGTCAACAGCCATGTTATATACACAGTCCACAACTGCTATATACACAGTCAACAGCCATGTTATATACACAGTCAACAGCCATGTTATATACACAGTCAACAGCTATGAGGTAGCAACGTTTCTGCAGTATTTTATTAGGGACACCAGTCCTCTCCCAATTAAACATGTACCCAACAACATCACCAGTCCTCTCAATGTTAGACATGTACTTAACATCACAAAATGTTATTTTGTTTTCTAATAAAATAATTTCACTTACTTCAAAATTTAATTCGTCATCAGATACATCCGACCAACTCCTTTTAATCGGGTTGTTACCTAAAACGAAGAAGAAAAATATACTTCAGTTTTAATTTTGAAACTGAAATTTATAATTTATATACTCCCAGATCTCGTATAATCCCCCTCCACAATTAATCTTTCAGAACCAAGAGTAGCTTCTATATATACTGATGTATATATACTGATGTATATATATGTCCCAGATTTTACATACATCTACGACACTTGGAAAATGGGTGTTAAATGATTATGATGATGATTTGCAATGTAGAACAGATTTTTAATTGAGATTTTGTAGGTCCAGTTGATAAGTCACATACAGGTTTTTCTTGTATTTTCATGGGGAAAGGCATGTCATACATGAATGTGTGTGTGTACATACACCCACAGTAAAATATCTATAACTGACATCTGCTGATCTCCACTATTGTACATACCTTCTTTGTCCCTTATCACTATGTCTGCTCTGTTATGTTTTATTGGGGTTTTAACTGGAACATTCCACCAGAACTCTTTCATATTATGTGTCCTCCACTGTAACTTATTCTCAGAACTATCTTTTCTACAGAATGTATAGTGTTGTGGCCACTACATCATGTCTCATCACAGAGAAAGTATAACAACTTTCAAAGCATTATGTCCACTGTTTTAACATAAATCTAATGGTCTTCATTTTCTGAACATTCAGAATATTGAGTTGTTATTTAACATTATTTAGTCTTGCCAGGAATAGGTGTCAGTTGGTATATAGTATAGCTACATGTGTCGGTTGGTGTATAGTATAGCTACATGTGTCAGTTGGTGTATAGTATAGCTACATGTGTCAGTTGGTGTATAGTATAGCTACATGTGTGGGTTGGTGTATAGTATAGCTACATGCGTCAGTTGGTGTATATTATAGCTACATGTGTGGGTTGGTATATAGTGTAGCTGCATGTGTCAGTTGGTTATATAGCTATATGTGTGGGTTGGTGTATATAGCTATATGTGTGGGTTGGTGTATATAGCTGCATGTGTCAGTTGGTTATATAGCTATATGTGTGGGTTGGTGTATAGTATAGCTGCATGTGTAAAGTATAGCTACATGTGTCGGTGTATAGTATAGCTACATGTGTGGGTTGGTGTATAGCTACATGTGTGAGTTGGTGTATATTAGTGTGTGTAGATATATAGAGTATTGAAGTAATGTAAATTTTTGTTTGGCTTGCTTGCGTGCGTGCGTGCGTGCCAGTGTGTGTGTGTGTCAGTGTGTGTGTGTGTCTGTGTGTGGGGGTGTATGTCAGTGTATGTCAGTGTGTATGTCAGTGTGTATATACAGGCTTTGCTGTGTAAATATCACCAATATATAAACATTGGGATATTTACACATCTCATGTCAGTGAATTCACACAAAATATTGTTGTTGTTGTTGTCCTGTGGTACAGTTATCCTATATCTATAGTGCTACACCAGTGATGCTGTCAGGTTGGCATGGTAGGGGTGAAGAAGGTGGTGTATACTAGATGAGAGCAACGTCCCCCTCTATCACTCACTCTCTCTATATCTACTATATAAATGGCAATTTCTGTCTGAGTCTAATCAGTTGGTGTCTAATCAGTTGGTGTTTAAACTTTACACACATGTTAAGCTAATATTCAGAAACAGGACTGGCTAATCGAACCCCTGGGGAGATTAAACCCGCCCTCATTAAACCCGCCCTCCCACTACCCTCTTTCTCCTCCTCCCACAACTCAGTCCTCCAAAACGAGGCAACAACTTATTTGCTTTTTTTTTGTTCTTCATTCTGTAGAGAAAGAGAGAGAGGAGGGTGAGAGAAGAGAGAGAAGGAAAACAGAAAAATGATAGCATAGTTCGATAACTAACTTTTATTTATTTTTTAAATGCTTCTTTACTTTCTTAACGTTACTTCTCTTTCTCTCTCTTTCACAAAAGTCATAATGAGACTACTGTGTGTGTATGTGAGCGTCTGTGTGCACGCGTACGTGTGTGTCTTGGCGTTCTTAAATTAGAGACATATATCCCAGTCTACTGTCTCATGTATGTATATATATATATATCCCATCTAACCCATGTTAGCGTGGAAGATGGACGTTTAATGAAGATGATATATGAAGCAAAAAGGAAAGGTTGTATATGACACCTCGATCTACTAGAAATATTAGCAAAATCCATTTCAAATCACAGTGAACAGCCTTACACATGCATGTATGTTATGGAAGCCACTATAATGTTGGTGTACCTAAAATAAATAGAAAGCAAATCTCCCTCAAACAAGATCTTACTGCCATAGAGGTAAAAGTTGGTGAAAGCTACAGTCATCATCATCATCACCGTTTTACGTCCGTTCTTCCACGCTAGCATGGGTTAGACGGGTTGTCCTGTTGTGGGCAGTGTCTGGTCGGCTGACCATGTCTTGCTCATACAGGAACTGATTTGGCTTGATTTCTACAGCTGGATGCCCTTCCTAACACCAACCTCATTTACATTGAGTGCTGGGTGCTTTTTCGTGGCGCCTACACGTCCACTTTACAGTGTGGGCTGGGTGCTTTCTTGCCGTGGCACTCCACGACCACCTTGCGGTGGGGGTGTGGGGGCATATTGTCTATATGCTTCAGCTTGTACCCATGGGAGGTCGGGTACTCTGTATTACTGCGTGACACCAGAAGTCATGGTCGTGTGTCATTGCCTTTGAGAGGTGTAATTGGGTAAGGTCGGCTTTTATCACCTCATCCCAGGTCATTTCGGGTCTCCCCACTCCGCGGTTTCCATCAACTTCTAGTGCTCTGCACCTTTTTATGCAGTTGTCATCCTTCATACGCATCACATGTCCACACCAGCACAACCGCCTCTCCTGCACACAGCATTTAATTCCTCTTATGCTCAGTCTCTCTCTCAATTCATTTATGCTTTGTCGTTCACATATATTACTGCTACACATCCATCGGAGCATGCAGGCTTCGTTTCTCTCTAATCTACGTAAGTCTTCCACCTTCAGCACCCAGGTCTCACTACCATGCAACATTGCTGTTCGGATACACGCATGATACAGTCTGCCTTTCATTCTGAGGGAGAAGCCTTTTGCAGCTAGCAGTGGTAGTAGTTCCCTAAACTTCTTCCATCCCGTTCTTACCCTAGTTATTGTACTTTCTGAACACCCACCTCCGCTGCTAATTCGGTCACCTAGGTAGCAGAAGCTGTCTACTGTTTCTACAGAGCCCTCCCAGAGATTGGTGGTACTTGTTTCCTGTGGCTGTTTGCTGCTTGCTGTCTCAGCACAGCTGCTGCATGTGAAGCCTACATTCTTAATTAAGCTTCCTGAGATCCCGCTACATCTCTTGTGTACCCATTGTTTGCATTTGGGGCAGAGAATGGAGTTCCTACCTACACCTTTCCTACTTACTGAGCAAGGCCATTTCCCTGAGGGGATCTGGGTTCTGTTTTCTCGTCTACTTACAAGGACCTTAGTCTTTGTCATGTTGACTTTGAGACCCTTTCTTTCTAGTCCCTGCTTCCAAGTTTGGAATTTATTCTCTAGTTCTACCATAGATTCAGCTATGAGTACGAGGTCATCAGCATACAGGAGTTCCCATGGGCATCCGGTCTTAAACTCTTCCGTTATTGCCTGCAGGACTATGATGAAAAGGAGGAGGCTAAGAACAGAGCCCTGGTGGACCCCAACCTGTACGCTAAATTCCTCGCTATACTCATTGCCAATCCTAACTTTGCTGACTGCTCCCCTATACATGGCTTGTACCGCTTTCACAAGCCATTCATCTACTCCTAGTTTTCTAAGAGCCCACCAGATTACAGCACGTGGAACTCTGTCAAAAGCTTTCTCAAGGTCGACAAATGCCCAAGTAGAGTGGCTTACTTTTAGCTAGGTACTTTTCCTGTAATTGCCTCACAAGGAAGAGGGCATCAGTGGTGCCTCTTCCTGGTACAAACCCAAATTGCATCTCGTCTATTTTCACCCGGTCCCTAATCAACTGTGCTATAACAGTGTAAAAATTTTAATTAACCCAGGCTCTGCCACACTTTGGGCCAAGGAGGGTAAACTCTCCAAATATCGGTCGCTCCCCAACAGGTTTGTTGTTGAGCCCATAGCAATGGAGACTTCTGGTGACACATCTCCCTCACCATCCTCTATTCCGACCGCTGGAGCTGTTGGGTGGCCAGCGTGTGGGCCCCCATTTGCTCATAATAGTGAGTGATGGGGAGATCGGAAGAAATGGAGGCAGTGACAGTGGGAGTTTTGTTGCTGGTGTCATCATCATCACCGTTTTATGTCCGTTCTTTGATGCTAGCATGGGTTAGACGAGTTGTCCTGTTGTGGGCAGTGTCTAGTCGGCTGACCATGTCTTGCTCATACGGGAACTGATTCTGGCTTGATTTCTACAGCTGGATGCCCTTCCTAACAGCAACCTCATTTACAGTGAGTGTTGGGTGCTTTTTTCCGTGGCACCTCCACGTCCACTTTATAGTGAGTGCTGGGTGCTTTTTTGCTATGGCACCTGCACAACCTCTTTGCAGTGGGAGGGGGTGGGGGCATATTGTCTATATGTTTCAGCTTCGGCTTGTACCCGTGGGAGGTCAGGTCTTCTGTATTACTGTGTGACACCAGAGGTCATGGTCCTGTGTCATCGCCTTTGAGAAGTGTAATTGGGTAAGGTCGGCTTTTATCACCTCATCCCAGGTCATTTCGGGTCTCCCCACTCCACGGTTTCCATTGACTTCTAGTGCTCTGCACCTTTTTATGCAGCTGTCATCCTTCATACACATCACATGTCCATACCAACGCACCGCCTCTCCTGCACACAGCATTTGATTCCTCTTATGCTCAGTCTCTCTCTCAATTCGTTTATGCTTTGCCGTTCGCGTATATTACAATTACACATCCGTTGGAGCATGCAAGCCTCATTTCTTTCTAATCTATGCAAGTCTTCTACAGACAGCGCCCAGGTCTCACTACCACGTATCATTGCTGTTCGTATACACGCATCATACAGTCTGCCTTTCAGTGGTGTATATGTATATATTTACCACACTTACTCATTTCTGTAATTCAGGAAAGTTTATTGAAATGTGTGTAAGTAAATTCTTCATTCATTCATAAACCAATGGTAAATTTATTTTTTATTTTATTTTTTATTTGTGTTTTTTAAAATAGCCTTCACATTTTGTTTGAATTTCAGAGGTTCTGATTGTGCAAAAAAAAAAAAAAAGGATAAATAAAATCTAAATTTATTCTTTTGAACATGCCCTTTTCACTGACAACATACCTAATGACTCTTCCAAGTGCAAAGCATTATATATGCTGACTGTAATAGGGAGCAGTATTAAAATAACAATCACCATGGGACAAAACTAATAATATTTTTATCTACATTATTTGCTTTAAACAAATGGCAATAAATATTCTGCTGTAATTCCTACTTTAGTTAAAATTCAGCAATCATGTTTCAATGGTCAAATATTGTAACTTTAATAAAATACCCTGGAATCACCGCGTAGCTCAGCTAGTATTACATAAAAGAAAACCGAACACAATTCAATATTTCTATTTTCAAGTTGAAAGTATTTAGCAAATAAATATTATATTTTCTTTAAACAATAGAAAGTTACATTAAATATTTCACTTGGAATTACTTTTTCAGCAGATAGAAGAAAAGCAATACTAAAACATTATTGTCAGGTCTGTCTTACAATTTCCAATTATATGTATAGTCTTGTCATATGACATACACAATAGTTAGAGAGACAGATGGAGATTGGTGAGCCAGACTAAGGTGTCATTTGTAGTTTTATAAATTGCCTCCAGGCCACTGGGAAAACACCTGAGGGAGCAATCCTGAACAACATGCAGCACTGTCTGGTCAAGGTACCCACAGTCACATGCTCAGCTGTCTTTCATTGTCCATCAATGGAGATAATGGGTTGTCCTGGCATGTTGTGTGGATCTGATTAACGAACACCCATTACTTTCTAGGACGGTCAAAGCTGGTTAGTTTAGATGTAGGGTTCTGGACAAGGTCTTGGTTGGCAAATATGTACTCATGTTGAACTGGTACCTCCATTTTATATACATTTACAATGTACCATATCTTTTCAATTTACCTTTCATAGTTAATGTGCGCGCACGCACACACACACACACACACATCAAAGATACATACATAATATCAAAGATTAGTGAAAAGGAGAATATTTATGCAGAACTGATGAGAAATCTGCAGATACTCCACCCTGATTACACCTTCAGATTTATACCTGTGATTATTGGGGCACTGGGGTATGTTAGTAACTGCCTCAATACAAATCTGAGCTTCACAGGAACAGAAAGAACACAACTAGTTAGGAAATTACAAGTACAATCCATTAATGGAACAGTAAAAATATGTAAAACATTCCAAAAATTTTGCACCTAATAACTGCATATACACATGTACAGATTCAAAGCATATACACATGCACACATACAACTCAAAACATCCACATCCACACATACAATAACATCCATATCTACACATGCATGCATACATACATATCTACCTAGTTGATGTTGTGTAAATTCCAATGAGAGAGTCTTGTGTCTATGTTAGAAACCGACTCTTTCTCTATTGGTAAAACTTTGTGAAATTATAAAACTAGAAGAACGTACGTACGTACATACATACATACATACATACATACATACATACATACATACATACATACATACATACATACATACATACATACATACATACATACATACATACATACATACATACATACATACATACATACATACATACATACATACATACATACATACATACATACATACATACATACATACATACATACATACATACATACATACATACATACATACATACATACATACATACATACATACATACATACATACATACATACATACATACATACATACATACATACATACATACATACATACATACATACATACATACATACATACATACATACATACATACATACATACATACATACATACATACATACATACATACATACATACATACATACATACATACATACATACATACATACATACATACATACATACATACATACATACATACATACATACATACATACATACATACATACATACATACATACATACATACATACATACATACATACATACATGATGGCTGCCCCCTCGTTATCGAGTATGGCCATTGCACGAGAAAAAAAAAATAATAATAATAATAAAAAAAAAAAAGAGAAATATATATATATATATATACATACACATATACACACACACTCACACATACATTAATAATAATAATAATAACAACAATAATAATAACAACAACGACAACAATAATAATATACATATATATCTACACACACACGCACACACATAAGCATATCTACACACACACATAAGCATATCTACACACACACACAAGCATATCTACACACACACACACACACAAGCATATCCACACACACACACACACACAATTGTTTTCTGATGAACAAGCTAGTTGTTTCTGTAAGAATCGTAGTTTCTCAAAACTTTCAGTAATGAAATAATTATATTGTATTGTTTATTATGTAATTATATATATATATATATGAAGGCACATGGCTTAGTGGTTAGAGCATTGGCCTTGCAATCGAAAGGTTGTGAGTTCAATTCTCAGACCGGGTGATGTGTTGTTTCTTTGAGCAAGACACTTTATTTCACATTGCTCCAGTTTACTCAGCTGTAGAAATGAGATGATAGGACTGGGGTCCCTATCATTCCACTGCAAAGTGGTCGTGGAGGTGCCACGGCAAAAAAGCACCCAGCACTCACTGTAAATGAGGTTGGTGTTAGGAAGGGCATCCAGCTGTAGAAATCAAGCCAGAATCAGTTCCCGTCCCACCCTTGCAAGCAGGGAAAAGTGGACATAAAATGAAATGATGATGATATATATTATCATTTTTACGTCCGCTTTATATATATATATATATATATATAAATTAATAAAAATAATGAAATAAAAAAGAACAGGTTCCTTATACTGAAAAATTCATCATTTTACGATCGTTTCTGGGATATATATGTGTATGTTGGTATGTATATCATGTTAAAGATCTATGTAAAAAAATATTACAAATTATCAGAGGAGATATACATACCTTCACCTTATATATATATATATGTATAAAGTAATATCCATAGGTGTGAAAAGGAAAACACTGCTCAATCGGGAAAAGAGAAGAAATATATCCTAAACGGACGGCAGTCCGTTTAGTAATATTGTTGTGGTCGTGTTTTCGTTGGCAATCATCTGTTTACGACAGTACAGCGCGGCTCTACTTTATTTAACTGAGATAAAACTTATATGAGCATGAACAGTAGATCATTACGCATCTTTTGGCTTAAAAATCTAGAAATTTGGTCCAGCGGGAAAAAGTTTATAATCAAAGTTTGCTGATAAATCTTGTGTTCAAATGAGTGAGTAGTAAGCGTGACGCTAGGGGAGGTAATCCAGAAATGACGTAGCTTTGTCATTAAGCCAGTTGCCTCAACTAGATTGCAATTATACTCAAAAGAACTTTAAAATGTCAATCACTTGTCAGTAATTCACTATGATCATTTAATTATTAGATAGTTGTTGCTTGCATTGCCTTAAAAAATAGTAGACCAGAGAGAAAAATGCGTACAGCAAAAAAAAAATAATATTGTTGGACTATAAACCTTTAAAAATACAGGACAAGAAACTAAAATAAAACTTTAAAAGAATAGGACAAGAAACTAAGATAAAACTTTAAAAGAATATGACAAGAAACTAAGATAAAACTTTAAAAGAATAGGACAAAAAATAAAAAATTTTACAATAATATTAGTGGCAAAATTTTTTTATTCGTTTCCTGTGCTATGCCCCAGTATCTTCTTGATTAGTGCATAATAATTGTCATGCTCTCATTGTGCGTTGCCCCTGAACGGTTTGTTCTGGTTGGGGTTGGTTGGCTGAGCAGTTCTGCTCCGTCAGAATGACCATTGCAAGAAGAATTGGCCGATGCAGCTGCAGGTCTCCTCCAAGAATGCACTTCTGGTCCCGCAACACCAGACGAAGATGGAGAAGACGACCGGGACAAGATGTCGACTCTGACCACCGACTACGGCACCTCCCTCAACCACCGGTCCTACCTCCCTCTGTCCCGTCATCCCTCCAGTCCTCTTGCTCTCCCTTCCTGTACCAGAAAGCTGTGGCACGCATTCATCTGGACTGCTGGACTTGAACTCAAGGACAAGATGCAAGGAGAAGATGGACGGGTTGGTCAAGATCAAGGATGAGCGGGACGACAAGACCGTCCGCTGCTGCTCAAGATCTGTGCTCATGAGCCCATGGGTCCATTCACATTATGCATGACACATGAGGCGTGTCGCCGAATGATGAAATAGGGGTATGGTTATGGCCCAATTGGTGTTCAAACCAGGATCAAATGATCCCCCGGGTCTGACGACGACCTCTGAATGTGGAACCCAGAGCCTATGAATGTGGAACTCGATTTTTTACCAAAAATTTTGCCACTAATATTATTGTAAAATTTTTTATTTCTTGTCCTATTCTTTTAAAGTTTTATCTTAGTTTCTTGTCCTATTCTTTTAAAGTTTTATCTTAGTTTCTTGTCCTATTCTTTTAAAGTTTTATTTTAGTTTCTTGTCCTGTATTTTTAAAGGTTTATAGTCCAACAATATTACTTTTTTTTTGCTGTACGCATTTTTCTATCTGGTATATATATATATATATATATACCTACGCACACACATACATACAAGTATTGAAGTAAGGTAAATTGTTATCTTACTTTTCCCACTTTGAATTCATACACACACACATATATAGACTCACACACAAGTGTGTATATATATATATATACACACACACAAGTGTGTGTATATATATATATATATACATACACACACACAAGTGTGTAAGTTATACCTCTATTTTACATATATATTTACAATGTTTTGAATTGAGATTTTTAAGTTCCAGTAAATAAGTTATATGCTGGTTACATCAGTATATACACTAAATTTATACACCAGTATATACACTAAATTTATACACCAGTATATACACTAAATTTATACACCAGTATATACACTAAATTTATACACCAGTATATACACTAAATTTATACACCAGTATATACACTATGCTTTGCAGCATAGAGTTACAATCCTTTATGATCTGAGTTCAAATCCCGCCGAAGTTAACTGCCTTTCCTCCTTACGGCGTCGATAAAATAAAGTACCAGTAAGACACGGGGTCGATTTAATCGACTTTCCCTTCCCCCATAATTGCTAGTCTTGTGCCTATATAAGAAACCATTATTAACTGTATCACCACCATCATGGCAATACACTACTTTCTACACTTTTCTACAATTTTTGAAATGATTTATTTTATCAATAATTGCATTATTCTAACCTAAAGTCCTCGTACATACAAACAATTGTAAAAATAGGCTTGTGTTGTAGGGAGAGGGAACTATGTATGTATTTGTGTATGTAAGTGTGTGTGTGTGTTGGGGGGGGGGGGGGGTGTACAAGAACAGAAAAATAATCCCAGAGTTTAAGTAACAAAGTAAAACAGACGAAACACTGAGCTCTATCACAATTTCTAGATGAGAACTTTCTTCAGGGGATTTCAAATAACAAGAAGCAAGGGATGACTAAATGAGGTTTATTTTGGAGTTTCATAATGGAGAAATTAGTTATTTTACTAAATCCCTCCAAAATAAACCTCATTTAGTCATTCCCTGAGAGTATCTTGGTCAGCCTATGAACATTTCAGCTGTCCCTCATACTGGACATACAAAACCTTAATTTAAAATATATGCTACAGCAAATGTTTTTGTAAAATGGAGGTGTGATAGATACACAAATATAATAAGTTATAAATATCTTGGCCATATATCTGATTTACTTTAATAAGTTAAATAAGTAACAAATTCATAAAAACCTGAAAGGTGTCTCTGTTAATTACAGTCTTAATATAACGACTAATTAATAATTAATCCTGGAAGTGGCAGTCAAATTTCCAGGTTTATAAGCAGCTTTGGAAAAGTCAGTTATTCATGTGAATCTCGTGTGACATGTGTGGCCAAGAGGTACAGTTAATCTTTGTTGTTTTTTATTTTTATTTTTTTTAGAAAGATTTGATTTAACCTTTTCATGACCACATTTCTAATGAAGTACTATTTCAATTAATTAATAAAGAATTTTGAGGGCTTTGTTAATATTACTAATTATTTCATTATTAAGATAGTACCTATGTAAGGTTCATCATCATCATCACCATTTAGCATTTAATCCAGCCATATCCAGCCAGAATTCTCTCACCTCTTTCTGTAACCAACTGTTCAAACTGATGCTAAGGTATTGTTCTCAAAATAATTAATATCAATCTCATAGATTCGATATTATGTGAGATAATTATGTAAGATAAAGTGTTTACCATGAAAATATAATAGTAAATATAGAGAAAAGTAAATGCTAAAAGGGTAATGTCTGTCTTCCACACTAGCATGGGTTACACAGGTCCCATTTAGAGGCAAGTTGGGTCAGGTGACCATATCTCACTCATATAGGAGCGTTTCTGGCTCATTTTCTATGGTTGGATGCCCTTCCTAACGCCAACCACATTGACAGTGTGTGCTGGGTGCTTTTTGCTGTGTCTTTTACACATCCACTTTACAATACTCATATAAAATTATGTTGGAAGATTTTAATTTAAATTGGAAACCTTTAAAATGGGTGGTTTTATTTCAGAGAACCAGAGCTGGTTTTGGCTGGGTTGGTAACTAAAGGGTTAAAAGAATGCTATCACATGTTATACCAACGTCAATGCTATAACATCTTATACCAACGTCAATGCTATAACATCTTATACCAACGTCAATGCTATAACATCTTATACCAACGTCAATGCTATAACATCTTATACCAACATCAATGCTATAACATCTTATACCAACGTCAATGCTATAACATCTTATACCAACGTCAATGAATTTTGTCTGAATTTCTGAGTTAATCCACCAAAGTTAAATTTACCTTTCATCCTTCTGAGTTTGATAAAATAAAGTACCAGTCGTGTGTACTGGGGTTGATTTAATCGACCCCCTCCCCCCATCACCACCAAAAAAACTGTTGGCCTTGTTCCGTGTCTAAATCAGAAACCATTATTATAAACTGTTTAAACTAGTGTCACCATGTTTGTTGCTATAGTCACAGCATTTCAGCCATTACAGCTTCAGGGCTTCTGCCCGTGCCAATCATCATCTCTAATCTTATTTTAAGTAGAATAAATGAGATAAATAACAAGCTTTTTAAAGCCACTTTCCCTGCTACAATTAACATTGTAAATCTCATGACAGACTTTTCCATTTTCTACAATCCTCTGTACACCACCTCACATCACCTGGCTTTCAACATCACAAGTAGCTAATTAATGCAACGATACTTTAGTCATGGATAACTGGATGAGAACAATATACAGCAGTGATCTGAAAGTCTGTAAACATTACCACAAACGTCTAAACCCATGCTAGCGTGGAAGATAGACGTTAAACGATGATGATGATGAAAGGCATCTAAAGAAGGGTGGAAGATACTACAGCAGAAATGTGATTATATTAACCAAGGTGAGGAGACTAGTCCAAATAAATTAGTTTAAAATTGTATGAATAAGTTTTAGTATATTCATGTAGTTAAAATTACCATAAAGATTTCTCTGCAACTTATTCCTGAGATGGTTGTGGGGGCAGAGTCCTCAAACACTCCTTCCAGTGGGTCTTGTCAGAAACAACCAACTCCAACTGATCAGGCTGGATCCCCAAGTGAGACCAGCCAAGCTCATGGATGTTATCCAACCTTCTTACCCAGAGTCTACCTCTGGGTTCCCTACCTGTTGGTTTTGTCTGTAAAATCTGTCCAATGATTCTGTCCTGAGACATTCTAACCATATGCCCATAGTATCAGAACTGTGATCTCTCAATTCAAAGCAGTTCCACATAAACGAAAGTCCCACTATCCAACAATTAATCATGCAAAGATCTGTAGCTTATTTGAAAAGCAGCAAGCACTAGCATCAGAAGGAGAATCCACCCATAGAATTTCTACTTCAAAATGTCTTGACCAACCCATACGAAGATACAGATATAAAACTGATGATGTCTTGACCAACACACACCAGTACGAAGTTACAGATATAAAACTGATGATGTCTTAACCAACCCATACTACTATTGAGATACAGATATAAAACTGATGTCTTGACCAACCCATACCAGTAACAAGATACAGATATAAAACTGATGTCTTGACCAACCCATACCTGTACGGAGATACAGATATAAAACTGATGTCTTGACCAACCCATACCAGTTCGAAGTTACAGATATAAAACTGATGATGTCTTGACCAACCCATACCACTATTGAGATACATATAAGACTGATGATGTCTTGACCAACCCATACCAGTACGAAGATACAGATATAAAACTGATGTCTTGACCAACCCATACCATTATTGAGATACAGATATAAAACTGATGATGTCTTGACCAACCCATACCAGTATTGAGATACATATAAAACTGATGATGTCTTGACCAACCCATACCAGTACGGAGATACAGATATAAAACTGATGTCTTGACCAACCCATACCAGTACGAAGATACAGATATAAAACTGATGATGTCTTGACCAACCCATACCACTATTGAGATACAGATATAAAACTGATGATGTCTTGACCAACACATACCACTATTGAGATACAGATGTAAAACTGATGTCTTGACCAACCCATACCATTATTGAGATACAGATATAAAACTGATGAGGTCTTGACCAACCCATACCAGTACGAAGATAGATATAAAACTGATGTCTTGACCAACCCATACCAGAATGGAGATAGATATAAAACTGATGATGTCTTGACCAACCCATACCAGTACGGAGATACAGATATGAAACTGATGTCTTGACCAACCCATACGGAGATAGATATAAAACTGATGTCTTGACCAACCCATACTAGTACGAAGATAGATATAAAACTGATGTCTTGACCAACCCATACCATTATTGAGATACAGATATAAAACTGATGATGTCTTGACCAACCCATACCAGTACGGAGATACAGATATGAAACTGATGTCTTGACCAACCCATACCAGTACGGAGATACAGATATAAAACTGATGTCTTGACCAACCCATACCACTATTGAGATACAGATATAAAACTGATGATGTCTTGACCAACCCATACCACTATTGAGATACAGATATAAAACTGATGATACTAATTATAAACAGTTCATATATCAATTACACCCAAAATACTTAAACAATAAAATATTTATGAAAATTGTGAAATAAAAAATATATTAACAAGCAATGTACGAAAGCCGAATTCTGGGGTTTTAGGTGCTGAGAATATACTGTATATAGCTGGGAATATACTGTATATAGCTGGGAATATACTGTATATAGCTGGGAATATACTGTATATAGCTGGGAATATACTGTATATAGCTGGGAATATACTGTATATAGCTGGGAATATACTGTATATAGCTGGGAATATACTGTATATAGCTGGGAATATACTGTATATAGCTGGGAATATACTGTGTATAGCTGGGAATATACTGTGTATAGCTGGGAATATACTGTGTATAGCTGGGAATATACTGTATATAGCTGGGAATATACTGTATATAGCTGGGAATATACTGTATATAGCTGGGAATATACTGTATATAGTTGGGAATATACTGTATATAGCTGGGAATATACTGTATATAGTTGGGAATATACTGTATATAGCTGGGAATATACTGTATATAGCTGGGAATATACTGTATATAGCTGGGAATATACTGTATATAGCTGGGAATATACTGTATATAGCTGGGAATATACTGTATATAGCTGGGAATATACTGTATATAGCTGGGAATATACTGTATATAGTTGGGAATATACTGTATATAGCTGGGAATATACTGTATATAGCTGGGAATATACTGTATATAGTTGTGAATATACTGTATATAGCTGGGAATATACTGTATATAGCTGGGAATATACTGTATATAGCTGGTAATATACTGTATATAGCTGGTAATATACTGTATATAGCTGGTAATATACTGTATATAGCTGGGAATATACTGTATATAGCTGGGAATATACTGTATATAGCTGGGAATATACTGTATATAGCTGGGAATATACTGTATATAGCTGGGAATATACTGTATATAGCTGGGAATATACTGTATATAGCTGGGAATATACTGTATATAGCTGGGAATATACTGTATATAGCTGGGAATATACTGTATATAGCTGGGAATATACTGTATATAGCTGGGAATATATTGTATATAGCTGGGAATATACTGTATATAGCTGGGAATATACTGTATATAGCTGGGAATATACTGTATATAGCTGGGAATATACTGTATATAGCTGGGAATATATTGTATATAGCTGGGAATATACTGTATATAGCTGGGAATATACTGTATATAGCTGGTAATATACAGTATATAGCTGGGAATATACTGTATATAGCTGGGAATATACTGTATATAGCTGGGAATATACTGTGTATAGCTGGGAATATACTGTATATAGTTGGGAATATACTGTATATAGCTGGTAATATACAGTATATAGCTGGGAATATACTGTATATAGCTGGGAATATACTGTATATAGCTGGGAATATACTGTGTATAGCTGGGAATATACTGTATATAGTTGGGAATATACTGTATATAGCTGGGAATATACTGTATATAGCTGGGAATATACTGTGTATAGCTGGGAATATACTGTATATAGGTGGGAATATACTGTATATAGCTGGGAATATACTGTGTATAGCTGGGAATATACTGTATATAGCTGGGAATATATTGTATATAGCTGGGAATATATTGTATATAGCTGGGAATATACTGTATATAGCTGGGAATATACTGTATATAGCTGGGAATATACTGTATATAGCTGGGAATATACTGTATATAGTTGGGAATATACTGTATATAGCTGGGAATATGCTGTGTATAGCTGGGAATATACTGTATATAGGTGGGAATATACTGTATATAGCTGGGAATATACTGTATATAGCTGGGAATATACTGTATATAGCTGGGAATATACTGTATATAGTTGTGAATATACTGTATATAGCTGGTAATATACAGTATATAGCTGGGAATATACTGTATATAGGTGGGAATATACTGTATATAGCTGGGAATATACTGTATATAGCTGGGAATATACTGTATATAGCTGGGAATATACTGTATATAGCTGGGAATATACTGTATATAGCTGGGAATATACTGTATATAGCTGGGAATATACTGTATATAGGTGGGAATATACTGTATATAGCTGGGAATATACTATATATAGCTGGGAATATACTGTATATAGTTGTGAATATACTGTATATAGCTGGGAATATACTGTATATAGCTGGGAATATACTGTATATAGTTTGTAATATATTGTATATAGTTGGGAATATACTGTATATAGCTGGGAATATACTGTATATAGCTGGGAATATATTGTATATAGCTGGGAATATACTCTATATAGTTGGGAATATACTCTATATAGTTGGGAATATATTGTATATAGCTGGGAATATATTGTATATAGCTGGGAATATATTGTATATAGCTGGGAATATATTGTATATAGCTGGGAATATACTCTATATAGTTGGGAATATATTGTATATAGCTGGGAATATACTGTATATAGCTGGGAATATACTGTATATAGCTGGGAATATATTGTATATAGGTGGGAATATACTGTATATAGCTGGGAATATACTGTATATAGCTGGGAATATACTGTATATAGCTGGGAATATACTGTATATAGCTGGGAATATACTGTATATAGCTGGGAATATACTGTATATAGCTGGGAATATACTGTATATAGCTGGTAATATACTGTATATAGCTGGTAATATACAGTATATAGCTGGGAATATACAGTATATAGCTGGGAATATATTGTATATAGCTGGGAATATATTGTATATAGCTGGGAATATATTGTATATAGCTGGGAATATATTGTATATAGCTAGGAATATATTGTATATAGCTGGGAATATACTGTATATAGCTGGGAATATATTGTATATAGTTGGGAATATACTGTATATAGTTGGGAATATACTGTATATAGCTGGGAATATACTGTATATAGCTGGGAATATACTGTATATAGCTGGTAATATACTGTATATAGCTGGGAATATACTGTATATAACTGGGAATATACTGTATATAACTGGGAATATACTGTATATAGCTGGGAATATACTGTATATAGCTGGGAATATACTGTATATAGCTGGGAATATATTGTATATAGCTGGGAATATACTGTATATAGCTGGTAATATACTGTATATAGCTGGTAATATACTGTATATAGCTGGTAATATACTGTATATAGCTGGTAATATACTGTATATAGCTGGTAATATACTGTATATAGCTGGGAATATACTGTATATAGCTGGGAATATACTGTATATAGCTGGGAATATACTGTATATAACTGGGAATATACTGTATATAGCTGGGAATATACTGTATATAGCTGGGAATATATTGTGTATAGCTGGGAATATACTGTGTATAGCTGGGAATATACTGTGTATAGCTGGGAATATACTGTATATAGCTGGGAATATATTGTATATAGCTGGGAATATACTATATATAGCTGGGAATATATTGTATATAGCTGGGAATATATTGTATATAGCTGGGAATATATTGTATATAGCTGGGAATATATTGTATATAGCTGGGAATATATTGTATATAGTTGGGAATATACTGTATATACTCAAATATAAACCAAGGAATATATGAATCTATGCTAGAACTAGAGAAGAAATTCCAAACTTGGAAGCAGGGACTAGAAAGAAAGGGTCTGAAAGTCAACCTGATAAAGACTAAGGTCCTTCTAAGTAGAAGAGAAAACAGAACCCAGATCCCCTCAGGGAAATGGCCTTGCTCAGTATGTAGGAAAGGTGTAGATAGGAACTCCATTCTCTGCCCCAAATGCAAACAATGGGTACACAAGAAATGTAGCGGGTTCTCAGGAAGCTTAACTAAGAATGTAGGCTTCACATGTAGCAGATGTGCTGGGACAGCAAACATCCACAGGAAACAAGTACCACCAATCTCTGGGAGGGCTCTAGAAACAGTAGACAGCTTCTGCTACCTAGGTGACCAAATTAGCAGCGGAGGTGGGTGTTCAGAAAGTACAAAAACTAGGGTAAGAACGGGATGGAAGAAGTTCAGGGAGCTACTGCCACTGCTAGCTGCAAAAGGCTTTTCCCTCAAAATGAAAGGCAGACTGTATGATGCGTGTATACGAACAGCAATGTTACATGGTAGTGAGACCTGGGCGCTGAAGGTGGAAGACTTACGTAGATTAGAAAGAAATGAAGCCTGCATACTCTGATGGATGTGTAATAGTAATAATACGCGAACGGCAAAGCATAAATGAATTGAGAGAGAGATTGAGTATAAGAGGAATCAAATGCTGTGTGCAGGAGAGGAGGTTGCGCTGGTATGGACATGTGATGCATATGAAGGATGACAGCTGCATAAAAAGGTGCAGAGCACTAGAAGTCAATGGAAACCACGGAGTGGGGAGCCCCAAGAAGACCTGGGATGAGGTGATAAAAGCCGACCTTACCCAATTACACCTCTCAAAGGCGATGACACACAACCGTGACCTCTGGCATCACGCAGTAATACAGAATACCTGACCCTCCCACGGGTACAAGCCGAAGCTGAAGCATATAGACAATATGCCCCCACCCCCTCCCACTGCAAAGTGGACATGCAGGTGTCACGGCAAAAAAGCACCCAGCCCACACTGTAAAGTGGACGTGTAGGCGCCACGGAAAAAAAGCACCCAGCACTCACTGTAAATGAGGTTGGTGTTAGGAAGGGCATCCAGCTGTAGAAATCAAGCCAGATCAGTTCCTGTATGAGCAAGACATGGTCAGCCAACCAGACACTGCCCACAACAGGACAACCCGTCTCACCCATGCTAGTGTGGAAGAACGGACGTAAAACAGTGATGATGATGATGATGATTAATTGAATGCATGGTCCTGTAACTCCTGAGAGAGTCGTAGGGGTAGCTTATTAACATACAGCATTTTTAGGGCAACTTAGCAGAGCCCATCTCTCCAGGTCTAAACACAGCAGATTTCTTCCAGAGAAGGATAAAGAGAGTGAGAGAATGAAAGTGAGAGAATGAAAGTGAGAGAATGAAAGTGAGAGATATAGAGGAAGAATTGACCCCAGTACTTGACTGGTACTTATTCATCGACCTCAAATGGATGAAAGGCAAAGTTGACCTCAACAGGATTTGAACAGAGAGCAGAGACAAATACCACAAAACATTCTGACGTTCTAACAACTGACACTTCTTATATATTAATGAGTTATATATATCTTTTTGTAAAATGGAGGTGTGATAGATACACAAATATAATAAGTTATAAATATCTTGGCCATATATCTGATTTACTTTAATAAGTTAAATAAATAACAAATTCATAAAAACCTGAAAGGTCTCTCTGTTAATTACAGTCTTAATATAACGACTAATTACTAAATAATTAATCCTGGAAGTGGCAGTCAAATTTCCAGGTTTATAAGCAGCTTTGGAAAAGTCAGTTATTCATGTGAATCTCGTGTGACATGTGTGGCCAAGAAGTACAGTTAATCTTTGTTGTTGCTTTTTTGCAAAGTCGACAATATTTTAATATCAAAATTGCGTGAATAAGTCATTTTACTTTGATGCAGTTAAAAAAAAAAAAAATTAAAAAAAATCACTCTCCTCTTGAGAAACAATTCCAAACAAAAATGTACTATATATTTGAGAGTGTATGTGTGTATATATACTATATATTTGGGAGTGTATGTGTGTGTATATATACTATATATTTGGGAATGTATGTGTGTGTATATCTGTATATATATAAAATTAAGTATGTGTAAAATTAAGTATGTGTGTGGGCCTACATCTTACGACTGATTTTCATGAAACTTTACAGGCTCATAGATTAGTCATCGGGGAGTGTTTTCTATATATCAGCGTATCGTTTTTTTATTCCGGGGTCATTCTGCAGATAAAAATCGATAGAGGGGGGGGGGGGGGGACACACCTTTTTTTAGGTATCGAAAAATAAGATTTTTGGTTCTAGCTCCCACATTTTGCCACCGATTTCGTTCAAATTTTAAAGCAAAATAGAATTTATCATTGCACATCCTGTAATGGCTTTATATTTTTCATTTGTTGTTCAGGGACGGCATGGCAGCCGCTTAAATATTCAAAAATACCACTTTTAGACTCAAATTTCCACTTTTTCGGCTCTAGCTCCCACATTAATCAACTTACTTTGTTCAAATTTTACATTATGCTAGACCTGATTTTTTCACGTCTTAAAGTGGCTTTACATTTTGAATCTTTTGTTCAGGAATGGCGTGGCAGCCGCTTACATATTCGAAAATACCACCTTTTCGGCTCTAGCTCCCACATTTTTCAACCGATTTCGTTCAAATTCGAAACTTCGGCTCCACCTCACACATAAATCAATTTATTTGGTTCAACTTTTATACTACGATAGAACCTACCATTGCACATCTTATAGCACCCTCCCCTGCATGGCCTGTGTGTGGCCATAGATGAGTCATCGTGAAGCAGTCGCTTGAGGCAAGATTGGTTGTCTTGCTCGTATAGGACTGTCTGGCGGGTTCTCTACAGCTGGATGCCCTTCCTAACACCAACCACATTTACAGTGTGGACTGGAAGGTTTTTACCGTGTTACCTACACAACCACATTACAGCGTGGACTGTGTTTTTTCTTGTGACACCTACACGATCTCGATCTCATTATCTCATTTATTTGGACTGGATGTTGTGGTACCAACTTTACAGAGAGAGGGTGGTGTTGGTGGGAATGGGAGGATAGGGTAGGGGTAGTGGATTGGGGTGTATATTTGGTTAAGAGGTGCCTACTGACTGTAGGTTTCGCTTTGTACATAGGCAAGGCGGGTCTTCTGTATTACTGCGTAGTGCCAAAGATCTTGGTCCAGTCTTGGAGAGGTGTAAGTGTGTAAGGTCGGAATTTATCACATCGTTCCAGGTTTTTCTGGGTCTACCTACTCCGTAACTACCATCAATTTTGATCGCCCTGCACTTTTTTATACAGCTGTCATCTTTCATGCGCATCATGTGGCCATACCAACGTAGTCTTCTCTCGAGTAAACAGCATCTGATCCTCTTATTCCTTATTTCTCACTTAGTTCATTTATGCTTTGTCATTCACGTATATTACTATTACACATCCAACGGAGCCTGCATGCTTCGTTCCTTTCCAGTCTGCGCAGGTCCTCTGCACGTAATGCCCATGTCTCACTGCGATGTAGCATTGCTGTTCGTATACAAGCATTATACAATCTGCCTTTCATTTTTAGAGAGAAACCTTTTGTGGCCAACAGCGGTATAAACTCTCTGAACTTCTTCCGTCCGGTTCTGACTCTGGCTACTGTACTTTCAGAACACCCTCCACCACTGCTGATTTCGTCACCCAGGTAACGGAAAGTGTCCACTATTTCTATAGAACCATCTAGGCAATAGAAAGGGCTAGTATCCTGTGGACACTTGCTACTTATTGCACCTGAACATCGGCCACATATAAAGTCTATGTTCTTAGATAGTTTACCTGTGATCCCACTACATCTTTTATGTACCCATACTTTGCATTTGGGACATAAAATTGAATTTCTGCCTACTCCTTTCCTACACACTGAGCATGGCCATTTCCCAGATGGGACCAGTGCCCTATTTTCTACATATTAGAACTTTAGTCTTAGACAAGTTAACTTTAAGGCCTTTTGATTCTAGGCCATGCTTCCATGTTTGGAATTTCTTCTCTAGTTCAGCCATTGATTCAGCTATGAGCGTTAGATCATCTGCATATAGGAGTTCCCATGGGCAGCCGGTCTTCAACTCCTCTGTTATAGCCTGAAGGGCAATAATAAATAGGAGGGGGCTAAGAACAGAGCCTTGATGAACACCAACTTTTACGCTAAATTCTTCACTATATTCGTTGTTAATTCTAACCTTACTGACTGTTTCTTTATACATAGCTTGTATAGCTCTCACAAGCCATTTATCAACACCTAGTTTTCTAAGTGCCCACCAGATAATGGAGCGGGGGGACTCTGTCAAAGGCTTTCTCCAAGGCCACAAAAGCTAAGTATAGGGGTTTACTTTTAGTTAGGTACTTCTCCTGTAGTTGTCGTACAAGGAAAAGAGCATCCGTTGTACTTTTATCTGACACAAACCCAAACTGCATTTCATCTAGATCAATTCGCTCTTTGATTAGTTGTGCTATAACTCTTTCTGTGACCTTCATGACCTGGTCAATCAATTTAATACCTCTATAGTTTCCCCTATCTAGAGCATCCCCTTTACCCTTGTAGCAGTTAATGATGATGCTGCTACGCCAGTCTTTTGGTATGACCCCATCCTGTATTACTTGGTTAACTATATGGGTGACCATAGTATGTCCCACCATTCCAGATGCTCTCAACATCTCAGCAACTATCTCCGAAGGCCCAGCTGCCTTGCCTGTTTTCATATCTTTGATTGCTGCCTTACTTATTATACTACCTTTAACTTGCACCGCTGGTCCTTCTATTGGATCGATTTGGGGCAGACTATCTTTTTCCCATTTATTCTCCTCATTTAGTAGTCTCTCGTAGTGACACTTCCAAGCTATCTTCTTATCAGTATCAGTGAGGGCAAGTACACTGTTATCATTATGGATACACTTCTCGCCGATAATATCACGGTTTTCCTTGACACATTGTCTAGCAATCCTGAACGTTTTTGGTCCTCACATTTTTGGTCCTCATGTTGTAGAACATGCTTGAACTTTCTATCCTCTGCTTCCCTTTTTGCAAGGTACACTTGTCTCCTAGCTTCTCTCCTGGCCACTTGATAGTGCTCTCTACTACCCCCATCCTGCCATACTTTCCAAGCCTGCTTTTTGGCCTTGGTTGTCTCTTCCACCTTACTGTTCCACCACCAAGTTACTCTCCTCCTGCCAAATATATACTATATATTTGGGAGTGTATGTGTGTGTATATATACTATAAAGCTGACAGCCGAATGTAAGTAACAAACTTTCCGCCAAGCAGCTGGACCAAACAGCACCAAATTTGCACCATAGATGTAACTTTTCCAAGAAAGTGAGAGTATTTTTGTGTACTGAATTTTGTTAAAAGATTAAAGACATTATTTAAATATTCACTTCTTTAAAATTTTCAAATGTCAACACTTCCTGTTATACAACATTCCTAACATCTTCACGAACCAAAGTATCATCTTCCTGTTTTCTTTCGGTTGCAACATTATTCGAAATATTGACTTCTGCGTTCACAGATTGATATTTTTATTTTCAGAAGATCCCATTAAGAGTAAAAGCAGCGATTCTTTGCTTAAACTTTAATCTGTTATTTTAAAATATATATATATATAATTATATATTCGTGTACAGATATTTTTGCATACACAAAAACAAAATATAAACAAACGTATTTATTTCACGAAAGCACAGACGGCTTATCGTCATTGTTACTGCCAATATGCCATCCAAAAAGTCCTAGCCTGGCCGCAAGATCAGATTTTCCAGAAGAAAAAATGTTACTAGAACAACAGAGAGACTAAGCTTCGCGATTACCATCAACAAAGCTCAGGGTCAAACCCTAAAAGTGGCTGGCCTTCATCTAAGAAGGCTATGGTCAATTGTATGTAGGATGCTCTAGAGTGAGCTCGCCAAACAATCTCTTCATCTTTGGCTCCCGAAGACCAAACAAAAAATATTGTATACTCTAAGGCTCTGACAATGTAATTTATGTATTTTCTGTTACTTGGAATTTCCATTATGGTTGTACAAATTATTGTAAAGTTTGTTAAAAAATGTGTTCTCTGTTCAACCTTTATTGTTGTAACTATCAATTTTCTTTAACATACTGGCTGAGAAAAGAAACCTACAATGAAAGAACATCTTAAAGTTTACCCAAGCCAATGTATTTATTAACATTTCTATCTGCAGATTCTTAGCAAGCTTACTGGCGCTTTAGTATGGTATTCAATTCTCATATCGTTTTTAATTTATATGGTGCATATATCGCAGCTATTCATATGTTTTAAACATTAGATAACAATTGCTGGTGTATATTGTACGACAGAATTAGCTGAAAAATATTTTGAATGAACAAATAAAAGAGATATAAAAGAGAGATGTTTGTTGGTTGGTTCCTTCGCGTATCACACGAAAAAAATGAAAAGTGACAATCGTATGAAAGTTTGTACAGGATTGGGATAAGAGTATATCCAGGAAAGTTTATTGATACTACTTTTATAACACCAAAGAAGAAGAAAGACATACCACGTATGCTAACCAACCTGACTGCTAAAATCAGTAATTTTTCTAGATTGTTGATTTAAAAAAAAAAACAGAATTAGTCTTTTAGACCCCAACCCATCCTATT
The DNA here is from genome assembly GCA_964016885.1 of Eledone cirrhosa. Lineage (NCBI taxonomy): Eukaryota > Metazoa > Mollusca > Cephalopoda > Octopoda > Eledonidae > Eledone > Eledone cirrhosa. The sequence continues at coordinate 446,468 of OZ024746.1, forward strand.
TATTTTAAAATGTATGGGATTTCTAGTAATGTACTTGTTTGTCATGTTTGTTTTTCAATGTCTAAGGAAAATTAAAATGTCACAGCAATGCTACCACTTAAAATAAAATTTCACCAAAGGTAGATTAGCAAAATTTAATAAGCAGGGGGTGGGCGTGGGTATTCAAGACCCAAGAGTGGATTGGCAGTATCGGTAGAGGGTCGGACGCCATGCTTTGATGCATAGAGTTACGGCCCTTGCCATTCTGAGTTCAAATCCCGCCGAGGTTAACTTTGCCTTTCATCCTTACGGGGTCGATAAAATAAAGTACCAGTAATACACTGGGTAATTGCTGGCCTTGTGCCAAAAGTAGAAACAATTATGTGGTAAAGGAAATTTTCTTTGATAAAAATGGAGGATTTTAATTTAAATATAAACACTTTAAAACAGATTTGTATGATACAAAGGAGAGAGTTTCAGGAGGCTTCGTATGAAAAGGGTTACTAGATATAAGAAATTGTTTACCTTGTAATGATAATATTCGCTGTACACCTTGACAGAAATCATTGAAGTTAATTTTGCCCTTCTTGTCAGGATCTAAGAATTGAATAATTCCATGTAATTCCTGAAAAATAGAATTTGGAATATATTAAATAGAAACATCTTTCTTTAGCAATTTATTTATTTATTAGTGTAAGTGAAGCAATACCAATTGTCTCCAAGGCCTTTCCTAATTTCAAACGGAGATGTTAATACTTTGAGACAAGATAAAGAACAAGTTTGGCAGCGAACCAGTTGTTATAGAGTGTTGGTGAGCTAAGAGGTGTGTATCTGATTATCTCTGTGATGGCTATTCTGTTCCAAAAACATGAGCAGTAATGTTAGAGTAAGAAACATTACTGAAGAAATATTTTTCTTTTAAAATGATATTCTTTCATCTAAAATATCCAACACTTTGCCAACAAGCTTAACACATTCTTCAATAACAAAAATAAAACAAAATATTTGCATTAGTGTCTGATATTCTGAAATCATCTTCAGTGGTATTTTAAATGGGAAGGGGAAGGGGGGGGGCACTGAAACAGAAGGGAAAGCCGTATACTACATGTGTGAGAAGTGCCATGGTTTATGGGAGTGAGACATGGATAATAAATATGGAGCAGCAGAGAATGCTGGAAAGAATGGAAATAAGATTGGAAATATTGCAGAGAAGAAGACAAACAACTAATTGCAGAAGATGATGGGGAAAAGAGCTAGAAATGAGTATTGTAAAGAAAAATGGAATGAGATGGTTAGGTCATGTGGTAAGGAAGGATGAAAGTGACTGAGTGAGAGGATTGATGGAAATGAATTTGAAGGCATATCAATGAAGACAGGCATAAAGATGAAGAAACTTGTTATGGAACCCACAAGGCTAACCCCTGCTTCAGCAGGGAAAATGGTTTTAAAATCATTTGTGTATTTTACCTCTAACAAATTAGCAAACATTAAAATAAATTATTTGAAATTCCAAATTAATTGCCTATAAGGAGGCACATGGCTTAGTGGTTAGAGCATTGGCCTTGCAATCGAAAGGTTGTGAGTTCAATTCTCAGACCGGGTGGTGTGTTGTTTCCTTGAGCAAGACACTTTATTTCAAATTGCTCCAGTTTACTCAGCTGTAGAAATGAGATGATAGGGACTGAGGTCCTTATCATTCCACTGCAAAGTGGTCGTGTAGGTGCCACGGCAAAAAAGCACCCAGCACTCACTGTAAATGAGGTTGGTGTTAGGAAGGGCATCCAGCTGTAGAAATCAAGCCAGAATCAGTTCCCGTCCCACCCTTGCAAGCAGGGAAAAGCGGACGTAAAATGAAATGATGAAATGATGATAACTTGTTCAATTCTTCAAAATTCTTCTTTCAAATGTGAGAATTGTTAACAAATCTTTATGAAATGACAGAGAATTATGTGACATATATCGTATATATTTGAATATAAGCCGAGGAATATGTGACCAAAAAGAAGAAGAAAAAAAAATATTGATGGTAGAAGGCAGTCGGTTTATATTTGGAGTCAATAATTTGACAAATTTCCCCAAATTCAAATTCTACAAATAAGGTTTAGCATTTTGCCCATTACTCAGACAAAATAGTGTGGTCAGCTTATATTTGAGAATACTAAATATAAACTGACCACAAACTAAATACATATCTAAAATGCTACTTAAGCAGTTAAAATTAATAACAGAACAGCTATGATATGAGGAATAACTAGTGATATGAGGAATAATAGTCCTCTTTAAAAAGGAGTTTTATTTTATCAATCATATCAACGCCAGTCCTTGTTTCACTTTGGAAATTATTTGATCAATCTATAATAAACTTTGACACATTTTTATTGGTGGTTAACACAAACTGACACACAATATACACTACGACTGCCTCATATACTATGTCTTTCAATGATGTATATATTGCTAAAAGATGTGAACATTAGCTATATATATATATATATATATATATATATATATATTGTTATACTTGGGGAGGGTCATATTTGTGTAATAATATTGCCAGAATTAATAACAGAACACACTGTTTGGTTGGTTTTCGCTTCTGTGTCTTTTATATTGGTTAATTTAATTTATTCGGTCCTCAATGTTACCATTGACTGACCAACGGTCAAAAATACAGATACAATATAGACACAAACACATATATATAGTCTAACAAAGTTCTTTCGTTGCACATCTGTAACATCGTCAGTGGTGCTATTATGTTTCCTCCTGTTGCATTATATATATATATATATATATATATATATATATATATATATATATATATAAGAAAGTACGTCCATAGAATCATTTGATAAAATATATACAGTATTTCCTCTCCCAATCAGCATAATCAACCACACAAAAAAAATCAATTAAAGAAGGCTATAAGATTAAAAGGCACCTATGAAGAAACAATAGATAAATAAACGATGGCTATTTTATTCGCGATCAACAGCCACAGAATATTTACCCAGTATTTCTAATAGCCCATGGAAATCGATTAGATATATAGCCAATCCATACACAATTAGGTACAAAATCAAAGTTAGAAGAAAAAATGTATATAAGCATACCATAATTTTGGTATGTTTATATACATTTTTTCTTCTAACTTTGGTTACAGCACTCACTGTAAATGAGGTTGGTGTTAAGAAGAGCATCCAGCTGTAGAAATCAAGCCAAAATCAGTTCCTGTATGAGCAAGGCATGGTCAGCCGACCGGGCACTGCCCACAACAGGACAACCCGTCTAACCCATGCTAGCATGGAAGAATGGACGTAAAACAGTGATGATGATATATATATGGCATGTTTATTGAATATTGGGAGAAAAAATACATAGCAAAGTTTGCAATGACATATTTTTCGAATATGCCTTGGTTCTTTATCAAGTTGATTGTAAAGACACACATGTCAATATAAGCTGTTATAACTAACTGACCTACTCTACAGTTCCTTATAGTCTTTCTACCACACATGATGGAATTTAGTAACCCAGACAAACAACACTTCCTTACAATCTCACCACTACACATAATGAAGGAACTAGATTTGACAATTTTGTGATCAAGATAACACTTCCTCATACACACTGTCTCTCAAGAAGGTCAAGTTTATAGAACAGATTATTTCATTGCTCACATCAAATTAACTCATTGCTCTACAAAATTTGCTACGTTTTCAAAATCCTTATCTTAGTCAATCTTATGTAGTTGTTTCTATCATTTTGTTGAACACCATTAGTTAACATACCAACATTTATATCACTGTCTCTCTGTCATATATATATATATCAGAGAGACAGTGATATAAACATGACTAGATCTGTGTGATATTATATATATATCCTTTCCTGGCCATATTTCTAATGAAATACACTATTTCATTACTAAAATAGTAACATAACATATTGTTCTTACTTCAAATTGTGTTGGAAGATTTTAATTTGAATAGGAACCTTTTAAAATGGTTGGTTTTATTTCCTAGAACCAGAACTGGTTTAGCTAGGTTGGTATGAAAGGATTTTAAAAAGAGGATTTAGTTATATGACAACTTGACTGATATGTGATGGCCTACAGCTATCATCTGACAATCAATGTTATATGTGATGGCCTACAGCTATCATCTGACAATCAATGTTATATGTGATGGCCTACAGCTATCATCTGACAATCAATGTTATATGTGATGGCCTACAGCTATCATCTGACAATCAATGTTATATGTGATGGCCTACAGCTATCATCTAACAATCAATGTTATGTAATCCAGAGGAAAGTTTAATATAAAATTGAAAGAAGGTAGAGAGGTATGATAACAATAACTATAGGACTACTACTATAGGACTACTACTATAGGACTACTACTATAGGACTACTACTATAGGACTACTACTATAGGACTACTACTATAGGACTACTACTATAGGACTACTACTATAGGACTACTTGAGAAGTTATATGACAGTAAAATAACAAAAAACATTCAGAATAATTTCAGAGGTGATGTAAAGTGGTTGGTGATAGGAGGGACATCCAGCTGTAGAACCCATGCCAAAATTAGTTGAGAGGACACTATAGTTGTATCAAGGATACTACGTCTCTAATGTTGGTGACACAACCAGCACACTCTGTAAAGTGGTTGGTAATAGGCAGGACAACCAGCTGTAGGAACTATGAGAGGGATATTTATCATCAACTTACATAGTAAAATATTTTTGTGGCGAGAACCGCACAACCGATTTTTTTCAAACTTTACACATGTAATACTTATGGTCCTGGGAGTGTTTTGAGCAAACAATAATTCAAATTTTCAATGCCCTAAGGACCGAATTAGGCGATTTAGCGATCTCTCTCTATAATTCTTAGTCTTTCTTTTTAGATAGATACATACATACATATAACGTTGCGCCCTTATAATATCTGTCTGTATGTCTGACTGTCTGCATTACAATATTATGGCGTAGCTGTGCGCGCGTGCGTGTAACGTTTTTCAAAATATTTACTTCTGCGTTCACATTGATTTTTTTTAGTTTCAGAAGATCCCGTTAAGAGTGAAAGCAGCGATTCTTTGCTTAAACTTTAATCTGTTATTTTAATATATATATTAGAGATGTAGCGGGATCTCAGGAAGCTTAATTAAGAATGTAGGATTCACATGCAGCAGCTGTGCTGAAACAGCAAACAGCAAACAGCCACAGGAAACAAGTACCACCAATCTCTGGGAGGGCCCTGTAGAAACAGTAGACAGCTTCTGCTACCTAGGTGACCAAATTAGCAACGGAGGTGGGTGTTCAGAAAGTACAATAACTAGGGTAAGAACGGGATGGAAGAAGTTTAGGGAACTACTACCACTGCTAGCTGCAAAAGGCTTCTCCCTCAGAATGAAAGGCAGACTGTATGATGCGTGTATCCGAACAGCATGTTGCATGGTAGTGAGACCTGGGCGCTGAAGGTGGAAGACTTACGTAGATTAGAGAGAAACGAAGCCTGCATGCTCCGATGGATGTGTAACAGTAATATACGTGAACGACAAAGCATAAATGAATTGAGAGAGAGACTGAGCATAAGAGGAATCAAATGCTGTGTGCAGGAGAGGCGGTTGCGCTGGTATGGACATGTGATGCGTATGAAGGATGACAGCTGCATAAAAAGGTGCAGAGCACTAGAAGTTGATGGAAACCGCGGAGTGGGGAGACCCAAGATGACCTGGGATGAGGTGATAAAAGCCGACCTTACCCAATTACACCTCTCAAAGACAATGACACATGACCGTGACTTCTGGCGTCACGCAGTAATACAGAGTACCCGACCTCCCATGGGTACATGCTGAAGCATATAAACAATATGTCCCCACACCCCCCACCGCAAGGTGGTCATGGAGGTGCCACAGCAAAAAAGCACCCAGCCCACACTGTAAAGTGGACGTGTAGGCGCCACGAAAAAGCACCCAGCACTCACTGTAAATGAAGTTGGTGTTAGGAAGGGCATCCAGCTGTAGAAATCAAGCCAGATCAGTTCCTGTATGAGCAAGGCATGGTCAGCCGAACAGACACTGCACACAACAGGACAACCCGTCTAACCCATGCTAGCGTGGAAGAACGGACGTAAAACGGTGATGATGATGATAAGCTTTTGTTGACTTGGAGAAAGCCTTTGACAGAGTCTCCCCGCTCCATTATCTGGTGGGCACTTAGAAAACTAGGTGTTGATAAATGGCTTGTGAGAGCTATACAAGCTATGTATAAAGAAACAGTCAGTAAGGTTAGAATTAACAACGAATATAGTGAAGAATTTAGCGTAAAAGTTGGTGTTCATCAAGGCTCTGTTCTTAGCCCCCTCCTATTTATTATTGCCCTTCAGGCTATAACAGAGGAGTTGAAGACCGGCTGCCCATGGGAACTCCTATATGCAGATGATCTAACGCTCATAGCTGAATCAATGGCTGAACTAGAGAAGAAATTCCAAACATGGAAGCATGGCCTAGAATCAAAAGGCCTTAAAATTAACCTGTCTAAGACTAAAGTTCTAGTTTGTAGGAAGGAAAATAGGGCACTGGTCCCATCTGGGAAATGGCCATGCTCAGTGTGTAGGAAAGGAGTAGGAAGAAACTCCATGTTATGTCCCAAATGCAAAGTATGGGTGCATAAAAGATGTAGTGGGATCACAGGTAAGCTAACTAAGAATATAGATTTTATATGTGGCTGGTGCTCAGGTGCAATAAGTAGCAGCAAGTGCCCACAAAATACTAGCTCATTCCATTGCACAGATGGTTCTATAGAAATAATGGACACCTTCCGTTACCTGGGTGACAAAATCAGCAGTAGTGGAGGGTGCTCTGAAAGTACAGTAGCTAGAGTCAAAACAAGATGGAAAAAGTTCAGAGAGCTTATACCACTATTGGCCGCTAAAGGTTTTTCTCTAAAAATGAAAGGCAGGCTGTATGATGCCTGCATACGAACAACAATGTTACATGGCAGTGAGACCTGGGCATTGTGTGCAGAGGATATACGCAGACTGGAAAGGAACGAAGCTTGCATGCTCCGCTGGATGTGTAATAGTAACATACGTGAACGGCAAAGCATAAACGAACTAAGGGAGAAATTAGGAATAAGAGGGATCAGATGTTGTTTACTCGAGAGAAGACTACATTGGTATTGTCACGTGATGCGCATGAAAGACGACAGCTGTATAAAAAAGTGCAGGGCGATAAAAATAGACGGTAGCCACAGAGTAGGCAGACCCAGAAAAAGCTGGGACGACTTGATAAATTCCGACCTCACACACTTACACCTCTCCAAGACAATGTCACTGGACCGAGATCTTTGGCGCTACACAGTAATACAGAAGACCCGCCTTGCCTAAGTACAAAGTGAAACCTACAGTCAGTAGGCACCTCTTAACAAAAATACACCCCCGTCCCCCTACACCCACCCCATCCATCCATACCACCCCTTCCTATGTGAAGTTATGTTGGTACCACAACATCCAGTCCGAAATAAATGAGGTCGTGTAGGTGTCACGACAAAAAAACACAGTCCACGCTGTAATGTGACCGTGTAGGTAACACGGTAAAAACCTCCCAGTGCCACACTGTAAACGTGGTTGGTGTTAGGAAGGGCACCCAGCTGTAGAAAACCCGCCAGACAGTCTTATGCGAGCAAGACAACCAATCTTGCCTCAAGTGGGAAAATTCCCGTCCAAACCCATGCTAGCGTGGAAGATGGACGTTAAATGATGATGATGATATATGTATATATATATAATTATATATTCGTGTACAGATATTTTTGCATACACAATAACAAAATATAAACAAACGTATTTATTTCACGAGGCTCGACAGCAGTTAAAAACGACAACAAAAAAGAGAGAGAACGCAATTACATGCTTTTGAAAAATCTTAATGGAAAACTATTTGCCTATTCACCCAAGGCGACTTAACTTTTTATTAGGACTTCTGCATCAATTGGTGAACATATGACGAAACTGTTTCAGAAAGGAGGGATAAACATGCCAATCTATGTTTAGAATACCGAGCAACGGGATTCTGCTAGTTTTTTCTATAATAACCAAATTAATTTAATGTAAAAACGATTCAATTCCAACCATTAAAACACAAACCAACACAGTTTATTTTTCCAATATTTAGTATCATGTTAATAGTAATATATATATATTATTATTCTAATACTGTAACCCCTGATGACTCACAAACATATCCTATTTAAAATAAATGTCTATTAAATGTATTGTTGTTGATATAAAACCTAATGTACAACAAGATATGGCACTAGCTGTCTGTTTTAATGATGGCCTCATTGACCTTCAGTACTCAGCTTAAAACAACTGGGACAATATCAAATGTAGTCCAACCAGCATCTGCTCTGCCTTCAGACTGTCTCACAACCAAACAGAAGGGCATGGTTCAATTCAGTGCCCTCTTTGTCAACCAGCACCCTTCTCAACAGCCATGTACTCTGGCCTCTATATGTATGAACCATGTAAATGGTACTGTGAAGATATTGTCTATCTGGTTACAGTGTGGGACAATGCCCTCACCCCACTGCTCTGAATGACCCGATGGTCACACTGTGAGACAATACCCTCACCAGACTGCTCTGAATAACCAGTAGGCCACACGTCTTAATAACTGATGTTAGACCTGTTATAATATATATATTTTTAAAAATTGATGTTTGGAAACTAAGCATTCTTAGTTTATTACACAAATATTTTCTAAAATTTTTTTTACCATATTTCTAATGTAATCTACCGTCAAGTTTCTAAACATCAAAGTGTTCAAATATATATACAACAGTTATACCATCATTTATAAAAGCACCTGGCCTATAGGGTGTTGGTCTTACAATCATGTGGCTTATTTCATGTGGATTTTCATGACAGATCTAGGGGCTCCTATCATTAAAAACCAAGAAACCTTCTACGAGAGGAAACTTCATAGGAACCAGTTCACCGTAGATAAGTGTGAGATATTTTATTTTTATTTTTATACCATCATTGAGTTTTAAATATGGGTTAATGTACCATCATACCACTGAAAATATCTCACTGTTTGTAGGAGAGGAGGTGGGGATGCAGGGAGGGGAGGGGGGGGGGGGATATGGGAGATAAGATAATTTGATTTTTATACTTCTTTATGAAGCAGCAGTAGCTATAGTTAGTTTTGACAATAACATGGGTGTACCATTGAAATACTTGATAAGAACTATTCCAGCACACTTTTGGTACTATTTTAGTCATCCTAGCGACTAAATCACAAAGCCTTGGTCAGCTTGAGGTTATAGAAGACACTGTAAAGTGGTCGTGTTGGTGTCACAACAAAATCACGCAGTCTACACTGTAAAGTGACTGTGTAGGTGTCAGGGCCAAAAAACACCCAGTAGTCGTGTAGGTGTCAGGGCCAAAAAACACCCAGTAGTCGTGTAGGTGTCACGGCAAAAAAACACCCAGTACACACTATAAAGTGGTCATGTAGGTGTCACAACAAAAAGCACCCAGTCACTCACTGTTAATGTGGTTGGCATTAGGAAGGGCATCCAGCCATAGAAACGATACTAGAACCAGTTCTGTATGAGCAAGACATGGTCATTTGAACTGACTTGTCTCACAACAGGGTAGCTCGTCTAACCCATGCTAGCATGGAAAATTGATAAGTGAAGATAATGTATATAAAAGGCAGTGTACCAATGAAAGCTACAATTATAACTAATCAATACACTGGTTTCACTATTGAAAAAGTTAATTCATAATCTGGTTAGAGGATCAAAATCAATGTAACACATTAGCCTGGCTTTAGTGCAAGATAAAGGCTATAAAGCTATTCATACGATGAGAATTTATTGTAAAAGTTTAGTACCATAGTTTTTAAAAGGGGTTAAATATACACAATATTAATTCTCTTGATATCAAACCACCCGAAACTGCATCTGGTTCAATGATACAAAATTATTTGTTTTAAAGTGTTATATGTACGTATTAACCTGTAGCTCTTTGGGAAGTGGTAGGAGTGTGTTATATTGATAATGTTTCTAGGACAGTTTTTTAAACCTAACAGAACCCATCTCCTCCTCAGGTCTGAATACAGCAGATTTCTTCCAGAGGAAGATAGAGAATGAGAGAAAAAGATATAGAGGAAGAATCGACCCTAGTACTTGACTGGTACTGTTCATCGACTTCAAATGGATGAAAAGCAAAGTTGACCTCGGCGGAATTTTAAACTCAGACAGTTGGAATGAATACTGCAAAGCATTCTATCTGACAATCTAACGACAAACAGACATGACAGGCTTCCATAGACTGACCCATCTAGCACATTTCACTGACAAGGCTGTGGTCAACTTGGGGCTAAAGACACCTATCTGTACCTCGCAGTGGGGATGCGGGACCACATGCTTTAGAAACGAACTTCTAACCCACACAGCCACCACTGCACCTACTTAAAGTGTTTATATTCATCTAAAAACCTTCCATCACAATTATGAGAACCTTTAAGTTATGCTCCAAACACCATATAAATGAGAAAGTTATATTACTAAATCCCTCCAAATTCTCTATTTTCAAAATGATTTGAAAATCATAATCAGTGTCTTTCATTAGAAATATGATAACAGTTAAAGTGCAAGGTATAGCAATGAATATATGTAGATTCTGTGGGTTTCCTGTACTGGTGAAAAGAAGCATTCAGACAAGAAGTTACTTGCTATAGTAAATATTTAATGTACCAAATATACTGCTGTTAACATCCTGTAAGGCTACAGAAGAAAATATCTAAAAATAGATTTGTTAGTTCAAATGTATCTTTACTAGATTTGTTTAAATGTTTAATGTAATGCAGTCATAATGCTGTTTTGTACCTTTTAACCCTTTAGTTACCAACCTGGCCAGAACCAGCTCTTGTTCTATGAAATAAAACCACCCATTTTAAAGGTTTCTAATTTAAATTAAAGTCTTCCAACATAATTTTATATAAGAACCTTACATTAAGTTACTATCGTAGTAATGAAATAATTAATTTTAGTAAATCCCTAAAAAATCTTAATTGAAATTGAGTGTATTACATTAGAAATGAGGTGATGAAAGGGTTAATGTCTAACACAGTTCTATTTGGTAAAAGACATTTAAAGTTAATGTAAGACTGGGTTATTGAGGAGAGGGTGGGGCTGAGGGGACATATATTTCAAAAGAGTAGAAAAGTGCTCCAGGTCGTAAGACATAGGCTAACATTGTAGGTGTAACATATCTGAGGATTACAAGTTTTAATCTTTTATCTCGCGCTCCTTAACCCCAAGGCCCTGTTCAAGCCTCCCTTAATGCTCAATTCAAGAAATTGAGTCCAGAAGTGAACAGCAACAACTAAACCCCTTTTCCTCCAATACCAGACCTATCATCTTCTTACAATACCAGCTTCATTCTAAACTCTTCATACCAACTCTCAAACAAAACCACCTATTTAAATTAAATCTTCGAGAGAGAGTCTGCGGTACTGAGACCACTAATCATGGAAGTACTCAATGCAGGGGGGGGGGGGGGCAGTCTAGATTTTACCTATTTCCATATAATAACAATGAAAATTATAGTGTACAGTATATATATATCTATACTTACATACACTCTATATACAATAATGATAATTGCAAAGTCCAGTATAAATTCATAAGTCATTTTATTCAGAAAAAAATGTGTGTGAATATGTATATATGTGTGTATATACATATGATATATACAAACTTTTTAAGAAGTGTTTCTTTAATGCTTTTATGATGTTATTGTCATGATAATGTATTTACGTCATTGTATCTGGTAAAGGTAGCTAGATATTTGATGTAACAGCTTGGGTATCAGTCATAACTTTTGAATATAAAGTGTCTGGGTGTGACTACATGTTTGGATAAACACTGTTCAACATGGCATGATAATAGCTTTGTTGATTAACAACAGCTTCCACTTGATGACTCAGATATTAGGAGGGGGGGGGTGCAATATTTGGCTGCTACTTACAAAAACAAGATCTTCTGGGCACCAAGGAGAAAGAAGCATTTGTTTTTATCTAAAACAGGTATGGTGGTCTTATAAAAAGTATGTTTTTATCTAAAACAGTTATAGTGGTCTTATAAAAAGTGTTTTTATCTAAAACAGGTATGGTGGTCTTATAAAAAGTGTTTTTATCTAAAACAGGTATAGTGGTCTTATAAAAAGTGTTTTTATCTAAAACAGGTATAGTGGTCTTATAAAAAGTATGTTTTTATCTAAAACAGGTATAGTGGTCTTATAAAAAGTATGTTTTTTATCTAAAACAGGTATGGTGGTCTTATAAAAAGTATGTTTTTTATCTAAAACAGGTATGGTGGTCTTATAAAAAGTATGTTTTTATTTAAAACAGGTATGGTGGTCTTATAAAAAGTAAGTTTTTATCTAAAACAGGTATGGTGGTCTTATAAAAAGTAAGTTTTTATCTAAAACAGGTATAGTGGTCTTATAAAAAGTGTTTTTATCTAAAACAGGTATAGTGGTCTTATAAAAAGTGTTTTTATCTAAAACAGGTATAGTGGTCTTATAAAAAGTGTTTTTATCTAAAACAGGTATGGTGGTCTTATAAAAAGTGGTAATAAGAAGGAAGAGGAGGAAATATAGAATTATCTGAGATTGGTAAACATTAGTATATCTTTAACCAGGTGATCTGAAACTTAATACATTCAATAGCTGCTTCAACTAAAGAAAATTTAATTTAAACAAAAAAAAAAAAAGTGAGAAAAATGTTGATGACATCTCTTATTTTACATGAGCTGGACAAAACCCAGAACTTACTGTCACCAGCATTAAATACTAGACTCTCCCCTAGACAGGATGCCAGTCTGTCACAGATCTAACCCCTAGCTACCATTGACACATTTTTTTTCAACCGAGTGGAGCTGGAGTAACAAGAGTGCCTTACACAAACGCAATGTTTCACCCAGTCTGTGAATTGAACTCGTGACCAGATAAACAGTAAATGGCCCTTGCCTTTTAATGGTTGTGTGGAATTGGAGAAACAATCTGAGGATATGTGGAGACAAAGTACTCTCGGCTCTCAAATAATCATCATCATCCCCCACACTTAGTAATTTTTCAGATTTTTTTCCCACCCCCTTATCTCCAATGAAATGGTAACATTCCTGTGATAATTTTCTTTAGACATTAAAAAACATTATACACGACTAAAAAAGAACATTACAAGAAATCGCACACATTATAAAATAGGATGGGTTGGAGGTCTCAATAATGTAAACTAAACTAATTCTGTTTTTTTTTACCAGCTCTGGTTCTATGAAATAAAACCACGCATTTTAAAGGTTTCCAATTCAAATTAAAATCCTCCAACATAATTCCACATAAGAACTTTACATTAAGTTACTCGCTTAGTAATGAAATAATTTTAGTAAATCCTTTGAAATTCTTCATTAATTAAGATAAGAGTTATCCAAACATCTTGCTTGAGTTCTACCTCTGGGTCACCTGCCAGTTGGTTTTGCTTGTAAAATCTGTCCAGCGATTCTTTCCTGCGATATTCTAACCACATGCCTTTAATTTCGGTGCAATGATCTCTCAATTCGGAGGAGTAGCGGCTCTACTTGGAGTGGCTATCAGATCTTTATTATTTTCAAAATTAATTGAAACACATCTTTCATTAGAAATATGGTAATTAAAGGGTTAATGACAGATAGTGTCTTTCATTAGAAATATGGTAAAGAAAGGGTTAATGACATAGACAGTGTCTTTCATTAGAAATATGGTAATGAAAGGGTTAATGACATAGACAGTGTCTTTCATTAGAAATATGGTAATTAAAGGGTTAATGACAGATAGTGTCTTTCATTAGAAATATGGTAAAGAAAGGGTTAATGACATAGACAGTGTCTTTCATTAGAAATATGGTAATGAAAGGGTTAATGACATAGACAGTGTCTTTCATTAGAAATATGGTAATGAAAGGGTTAATGACATAGACAGTGTCTTTCATTAGAAATATGGCAATGAAAGAGTTAATGACATAGACAGTGTCTTTCATTAGAAATATGGTAATGAAAGGGTTAATGACATAGGTAGTGTCTTTCATTAGAAATATGGTAATGAAAGGGTTAATGACATAGACAGTGTCTTTCATTAGAAATATGGTAATGAAAGAGTTAATGACATAGACAGTGTCTTTCATTAGAAATATGGTAATTAAAGGGTTAATGACATAGGTAGTGTCTTTCATTAGAAATATGGTAAAGAAAGGGTTAATGACATAGACAGTGTCTTTCATTAGAAATATGGTAATGAAAGGGTTAATGACATAGACAGTGTCTTTCATTAGAAATATGGTAATGAAAGGGTTAATGACATAGACAGTGTCTTTCATTAGAAATATGGTAATGAAAGGGTTAATGACATAGACAGTGTCTTTCATTAGAAATATGGTAATGAAAGGGTTAATGACATAGACAGTGTCTTTCATTAGAAATATGGTAATTAAAGGGTTAATGACATAGGTAGTGTCTTTCATTAGAAATATGGTAAAGAAAGGGTTAATGACATAGACAGTGTCTTTCATTAGAAATATGGCAATGAAAGGGTTAATGACATAGACAGTATCTTTCATTAGAAATATGGTAATGAAAGGGTTAATGACATAGACAGTGTCTTTCATTAGAAATATGGTAATGAAAGGGTTAATGACATAGGTAGTGTCTTTCATTAGAAATATGGTAAAGAAAGGGTTAATGACATAGACAGTGTCTTTCATTAGAAATATGGTAATGAAAGGGTTAATGACATAGGTAGTGTCTTTCATTAGAAATATGGTAATGAAAGGGTTAATGACATAGGTAGTGTCTTTCATTAGAAATATGATAATGAAAGGGTTAATGACATAGGTAGTGTCTTTCATTAGAAATATGGTAATGAAAGGGATAATGACATAGACAGTGTCTTTCATTAGAAATATGGTAATGAAAGGGTTAATGACATAGACAGTGTCTTTCATTAGAATATGGTAATGAAAGGGTTAATGACATAGACAGTGTCTTTCATTAGAAATATGGTAATGAAAGGGTTAATGACATAGGTAGTGTCTTTCATTAGAAATATGGTAATGAAAGGGTTAATGACATAGACAGTGTCTTTCATTAGAAATATGGTAAAAAAAAGTGTCAATGATGTTAGCTTGGATGGATTTGATTATGATTGTGGTGGTGATGATTCTTTCCCCATTTTGTAGAAACTAATATTATAAAACCTGAAAGTATAATATTGGAGACATTGCCAATAATAATATATATCAGGCACATTAAAAAAGGGTTTTTAATTATAATAATAATAATTGGAGTAATTATTCTGTTGTTGAAAGGTCATTTATGTCAAATTAACTGCTGAATATGGTGGGTTGTGTAAAGTAAAATTGTTTTACCAAGCTATTTGAGAACATTATTAATAAAAGCTGTATATAATATGTACACTGTGACTGTAGTCAGTTGTACCTCCATAGGTTCCAGCAATGAATATGTCAGTTGTTTAAACAACGGAACAGTCTGCTCATTGAAATGAACATTGCCGAGTATTCCACAGACACACATGTGCCCTTAAAATAGTTCTCAGGAAGATTCAGCATGACAGTAACAAGACTGGTCCTTTCAATTACAGGTACACTCAATTTTTCCAGCTAAGCAGACTGGAGCAATGTAAAATAAAGTGCCTGCTGAAGGACATGATGCAGCTGCAGGAACCAAACATGCAACCTTACACTAATTGAGCAGTTCCTAAAGAAAGAACAAAGAAAATGAAAAGGAGAAAAAGAAAGAAGAATTAAGAAAGGGATGGGGAGACAGTCTGAGTGGTGCCTCAGTTGTGACCTGCAGACAAAACAGCAAAAACGTTACCACAGAAAATGACCAGAGACACCAGTTACAACAGCCACCCCACCTCAAATGGGCTGTCGTCTTTCTGACGAAGGATCAGTCAGGCCCCAGTATTTATTTTCCTCTTCTCTGCGGGCAGTGGAGCCTGCACCCTAACCACTAAGCCACACACCTTCAAGTGGCTCAACAAGAGATCAGTTGAAATTATTGACATGGTGGCCAGTTTACTGTCAACCTGGCTGACAGTAAACTGGCCACCATGTCAATAGGTTGACAACACAGTTGACCTCCTCAAGAAATTGAGGTAATGATGTTAATGTTTATGTATAGCTAAGCAAAGATTAGCTGAAAGAGTATAAGAGGGAATCAGATATATACAAGAGAGGTATGGACACTTGATGGGTGTGGGTGATTGTTGGGTGAAGTGCTGTGAGATCCCAGTGGAAGGAAGAGGCAGTAGAGGAAAACCAAGAAAGATCTGCAGTGATGGGAACTGATTAAAAATGGCTGAACCTCACTGAGATGGTGATGTGAATTGGGTGCTTCTTTTCATGGGACCAGCGATACTGCATTAGAGTGTGGGCTGGGTACATGTTATCACAGCACCACTATAAAACTAGCACCACTACTGCAATGCAGAAGGATCAATGAGCCACAACTAGATTTATATCTCTAGAAGGAAATATGGCTTTAAGTCTGAAGAAGAGGATATATTAAAGTAAAGATCAACAAAGCTATGACAGGAATCTACTCAAAGATAGTTGACCCTGTTGATACCACATGAAACCACCCCCACATGGGTTTAATCCTAGATACCACATGAAACCACCCTCACATGGGTTCAATCCTGTTGATACCACATGAAACCACCCCCACATGGGTTTAATCCTGTTGATACCACATGGGTTCAATCCTGTTGATACCACATGAAACCACCCCCACATGGGTTTAATCCTGTTGATACCACATGGGTTCAATCCTGTTGATACCACATGAAACCACCCCCACATGGGTTGAAGGATATGAAGCTTTATTTTTAATTGTTTTTATCTAAAAACCTATCATTATTTTATGTAAGAACGGTGGATTGGCAGTATCGGTAGAGGGTCGGACGCCATGCTTTCCAGCATAGTTACGTCCCTTTACGGTCTGAGTTCAAATCCCGTTGAGGTTAACTTTGCCTTTCATCCTTACGGGGTCGATAAAATAAAGTACCAGTAATGTACTGGGTAATTGCTGGCCTTGTGCCTAAAGTAGAAACAATTATTTTATGTAAGAACGGGCGGTGGATTGGCAGTATCGGTAAGGGTTGGACGCCATGCTTTGAAGCATAGAGTTACCTCCCTTTATGATCTGAGTTCAAATCCCGCCGAGGTTAACTTTGCCTTTCATCCTTACGGGGTCGATAAAATAAAGTACCAGTAATGCACTGGGATAATTGCTGGCCTTGTGCCAAAAGTAGAAACAATTATTTTATGTAAGAACCTTTGTTAAGTTATGTTCCAAATACCAGCCCAATAATAAACCAAACAGCCACCCACAACATTAATGTAGGGAACAAACATAAATTCTATAAAGACCCAGTTCTACATTTTACACAAGGCCAGCAATTTGAAGGGAAAGGCAAAGTTGATTACCCAGTACATTACTGGTACTTTATTTTATCGAGTTCGTAAGGATGAAAAGCAAAGCTAACCTCGGCAGTTCTCAAATAATTGTTTCTACTTTAGGCACAAGGCCAGCAATTATCCAGTGCATTACTGGTACTTTATTTTATCGACCCCGTAAGGATGAAAGGCAAAGTCAACCTCGGCGGGATTTGAACTCAGATCGTAAAGGGACGTAATTCTATGCTTCAAAGCATGGCGTCCGACCCTCTACTGATACTGCCAATCCACCGGCAGTTCTCAAATAATGGTTTCTGATTTAGGCACAAGGTGAACAATTTTGGGGGAAGGGAAAATCAATTAAATCAACCCCAGTGTGTTACTAGTACTTTATTTTATCGACCACCATAAAGATGAAAGGCAAAGCTAACCTCAGCATTTGTTAACTAATGAAAGGATGAAAGCAATACATTTGTAGGAGATATTGTTAACACTAATATGTAGTGTTTGTACACTTCAAGTGCTCACTAATGTAACAGCTTAGAGAACAACTTACAGAGGAAAACTCTTGCTTATGACTCAAACTGTATTTGGATGAACACTGTATATATTTTATATCTACACTCAGGTCCCAAATAATGGTTTCTTAAATAGGCACAAGGCCAGCAATTTTGGGGGTGAGGAAAGTCGATTAGATCGACCCCAGTGCGTGACTGGTACTTTATTTTATCGACCCCGTAAGGATGAAAGGCAAAGTTAACCATGGCGGGATTTGAACTCAGATCATAAAGGGCCATAACTCTATGCTGCAAAGCATGGCATCCGACCCTCTACCAATACTGCCAATCCACCGCCCTCAGGTCCCAAATAATAGGGGCAGTTGGAATAAGTGGGAACAGGTTTGGAAAATCAGTAATCTTTCTAGGTTGTCTCCATTGTTTTGTTTTTTTAAAACCATAATTAGTCGTTTAGTTTACATATTGAGACCCCAACCATCCTATTTATTTTATAATTGTGGGATTTCTAGTAATGTTCTTTTTTGTCATGTATGTTTTTTAATGTCTAAAACTAGGCAGTGTCTTTCATTAGAAATATGGTAACAAAACAAACATACAAAAACAAAAAAAAAAGATACTAACAAGAATAATTTACAGTAAAAATACTTTAAAATTGAAAAATAAATATGACATTTCTATTGACAATAACACTAATGTGAACAATTGTGTCATATTTAGCAACAACAACAGGAATTTTTAATGCCAGCAAAAGTACAGGTTTGGCCTTGTACTTTGGTAAAGTTAGCTGCAAGTAACAAATATCAACTAATTAGTTATAAGACAGTTTGGCAACATACAACTAGAACCCTTGTGATAGCTCCCAAATACTAAACCTCTTAATTACCAAGGATCATCCTTTCAACCCTGTCATGACCACATTTCTAATGAAATACACTATCTTAATTAATGAAGAATTTCGAGGGTTTACTAAAATTATTATTTCATTAGTAAGACAGTAACTTAATATAAGGTTCTTATATAAAATTATGTTGCAAGATTTTAATTTAAATTGAAAACCTTTAAAATAGGTGGTTTTATTTCATAGAACCAGAGCTGGTTTTGGCCAGGTTGGTAACTAAAGGGTTAATATAGTCAGAAAATGATTCAGCGCCCAACAATTACTGGGTGACAGCCTCTCCCCTGTGTGTGTGTGTGTGTGTGTGTGTGTGTGTGTGTGTGTGAGCCAGGAGGGGGGGGGGTGCTTACCGTTATTCTATTTGTATATATTAACTTACATTGTATGAAATGGCAATTGTTGTTGAGCGAGGAATTTAGTGTAGATGTTGGTGTCAATCAAGTGTTCTCAACCCTCCTGTTTTAGTTCTGCAGCCCATAACTGGAAATTAAAACCAGATGTCTGTGGAAACATCTGTAAGCTGAAATACTTAAAAGTGAATCTGTGGAAGTTCATTTGAGAAAATATTCCAGATATGGAAATAAAACCTAGAATGACCATATGTAAGCAAGATGCAGATCCCTCAGCCTGTCTGGAAGGCCAGTAATCCCACTTCAGTACTGACTTGGTCTATGTAGACCCATCAAACTCTTGCTAACAGGGAAAGCAGATGTTAAATGATGATTAATGGAGAAACCTTGGAAATAAAACTTAGCAAAGACAGAAAGCAAGAAAAAGACAAGATACTGCTGCCATTAAGGAAATGGTCATGTCTGATAGACAGAAAAGAAGTAGATAGGAATTCCATACAACATAACGTAACCTATTGGTACACAAGAGGACCAAAGATAAAATATATGCTATTAATACTAAGATAAATACTTGAGTGACTCTGGAGACTTACATAACTGTCACTTATATAGAAATTTGACAGACCTAAGAAGTGGGGACAGTAAACTTAAAGAGTTCCTATACTTTAATATTAAAAATATAATTAATGACTGAAAAAGATGTGTATGTGAACTTGGCTTGTACATCACCTTTATTTCCTCTTTCCAGTCACCTTTATGTACCAACACACTTGTCCTCTTCTTCGCAATCTTTTCTACATTTCATCTGCCTGTCACCCAGATAGTCTATATTGTCCGACGCTCTACCGATTACTACCAATCCTTTGTTTATCAATCAATATATAATAATACTATGCACGTGAGTTCAAATAAAATCTCAAGTTTTAAATGATTTAGGAATAAGTAAAGTGTGATTTACATCTAAAACATCTCGGCAGAATTTCGAATTTCTCTTTTGGAATTTTTTTTTTTGTGTGTGTTAGAATGGGGGGAGGCGATTTGATCGGATTCCTACATTTGAAATTAAAAGATATTAGATTCTGAATTTTTTTTAAATCAGAGTTCTGGTTATTACGGTTAGAGCTGGTTAGGATTAAAGTCTGAGTATTGAGGGAGTGAACAATTAGAATTTCAATTTTTTTTTTTTTCAGTATCATAAATTTTCCGTATTTCAAAAGTAGGAAGAATCCATAAAAAAAAGTTACGACTCCGAAACGTCGGGATATTTCCCGACTTCAACAGGTTGATAACTTAGAGAAACTAAAAAAATTATATACACTCAGTGTAGTCCTTGTTGAGGGTTCTATTAAAGTGAAAATCGTAAACAATGAAACGTACTTTGTGTTTGTGAAAAGAAGAAAATATGCTTATTATGTGTAACGGAATGTGTTTAGTTTGTGCATATACGCTGCCACAAGAATGGAGGACATACTGAATTTCTGTTTACATTTTATGCTGCCAGGGAGACGGATAGAATGAACTATAAATACAATTTCCATTACATAATGTCCCCTTTCTCTATTTTAACTAATATTTTCATAATTACTATATATATATACGCAATGCTTCGAGTAAACTACCATTTCCTTCATATATATATATATATATATAAAGGAAATGGTATATATATATAAACACGAAACGTAAACAAACGAGTTAAAACTGTACTAAAGGGGAAAAAAAACAAAAGTGAAAATTATACTTAAAAAAACAAAAAAATATACAAAAGACACTAAAATATGGAATGTGCGTATATATATATATATATATATATATATATATATATACGCACATTCCATATTTAAGTATAATTTTCACTTTTGTTTTTTTTCCCTTTCAGTACAGTTTTAACTCGTTTGTTTACGTTTCGTGTTTCACTTTAATAAAACCCTGAAATAGGACTGCCAGATATTCTACTTACAATCAGTAGCTGAAAATATTGTTTACAATCAGACTCAAGTGCTACTACAACTTACAATAAAGGAAGACATGTAATTACTGGTTCCTGTACATCTTACACAATAACAACAATGACAAGTTATAGAAACTGGTTGACAACTCTCAACAAAATGATAGATACATAAATAGATAGGTTTAAACCGAAATGGCAACAGCTACAAGAAAGCTATAGCTCCGTTACACCATATATATATATATATATATATATATATATATATATATAACAAAGGAAATGTGGTAAGGAACCAAGTGGACCATAACGCACCAAAGTACTCAATACTTAGGGTAGTAGAGTGGGTAATAGGAACGAGTACGACCCCGACGGCTAATTCTGGACTAGTCCAGAATTAGCCGTCGAAACGGCTTGAGCTCAGTCGTGGGGGTCCTACTCGTTCCTATATATATATATATATATATATATATATATATATATATATATATATATATATATATATTTCTTGTGTGACGACCCTGTGATAAACAGGCAAAACTCGCGAAACTCCAGAGTAATAAGACTTACTATTTAACCTTAATAAAACGAAATTATATATATAAATAAGGGTTCACTGAATGATGCGAAATATTGGTATATTATTTTTTTCGTCCATACAGAGGTCGATAAAATAAAGTACCAGTAATGTACTGGTTATTGCTGGCCTTGTGCCAAAAGTAGAAACAATTATTTAAAGAGACATAAATATATCAATGATAGTGACACGAGTGAGGAAGAAGAATTAAACGACTATTGTTAAGTTGTTTTTAATTCCAGAGAAACGTCCTTAAATTACATCTTGAAGTACTTTGTGACATGACAGTAGAGTGAATATAGTTCCTAGCACAACTGTGGAGGACAATTTAGAGGAGACAATCTTCTAAATAATAGCTGACAGGACTATATATATATATATATATATATATATATATATATATATATACACACACACACACACACATACATATATAACTCAGTAGTATCCAAATCTTTATTGATTAGGTGGTAAACTTATCAATCTGAGCACAAAATTTAATCACATAACATGTGACCTGTATATTATTGATTATATTGATCAGCTCGTTAACTCTAGCCCATAAAGATTGGACTAGATCTATCATCAAAGACACTCCAGCCGTGACCATCATATTTTAGGGCTTTCCAAGATTATCCAATATGTCATTCCCGTTTTATAAGATGGGTTACTAGCCAGTGGTGGATCAGGGAGTAGGAGCTGACTGTGGCTAAACAGAAACCAGGAGGGGTCTACATTACTTAAAGGGTACCAAAATGTTTTTACTACCATTAATATATTAGGCCCAGCGGCGTGCAGAGCTCTGGTGATGTCCGGGGCAATGTTGATTGTACGCACCAAAGACTCAAGTATAAGGTCTAACGCACCAAAGACTCAAGTATAAGGCCTATACTGAGAAATATTATGAGAAAGGAAAGTATTTTGAATATATAAATACAGATAAAACATGAAATAAACGCTTCATTCGATTTTAATATAAATCAATCAAATTTATTAAGTTCTTTTCCCCAAATAATGCTGAAAATTATTTTCATTATTTTCATATCCAAAAGATACCCGGGGCCGATGAACCGTCTCCACCTCCCCATCTGCACGCTACTGTTAGGCCCCTAATGTGTGTGATTTGAGGGAAATTTGACTGTTATAGATATCTGGTTGGTAGAAACAGACATATGTATACAAAAAAACGATATATGAGAGCCTGGTGAAAAATTCCTGGCTTTGGGTAAAAGAAAATCTCCCTGAGAATTGAGAATTACATTAATGAGACAACACGTGTCTGTGGAATACTTAGAACCACTTACACGTCAATACACGGGCAAGCTGTTCTGTTGATTTAGTGGTAAACTAAACGTTCATCGTCGAAACCGGTGGAGATCCATTCCATTACAAGTGAATTTCGACTTCACTCTGCAATTTCAACAGACCATTCTCCCCTTTTCAACACCAGTCCTGTTGAAAGGGACATAATGTTTTCTCCGCCCTCCTAGCACCCCAGTCTTTTCTATATTGTCATTTCGAGACCTACCTTACACCCAACACAACTACTATGACTAGTAATCAGTTGGTTGTGACGTGATTGATGTCCAACACACCTCAAAACAAAACATTCTGTAGCTTCAGATTATTATGGAGTCCCAAATAATAGGGTGGAGAGTGAAAAATCAGTAATTTTTTTTAGGTTGTCACCGTTGATTTTTTTAAAGACCAGAATTAGTCGTTTAATTTACATATTGAGACAACCAACCCTTCTTCTCCCAGTTATTCCTGAGAGGGTCGTGGAGGTAGTCCTCAAACACTCCTTCCAACAGGTCCTGTCAGAAGCAACTGTCTCCAACTGATCCACCTGGATCCCCAAGTGAGACCCGTCAAGTTCATGGATGTTATCCAACCATCTTGCACAGGGTCTACCCCTAGGTCTCAACGTATGGGATTTCTAGTAATATACTTTTTTGTCATGTATAATGTTTTTTAATGTCTAAAGAAAATTAATTGTCGCAGGAATGCTACCACTTAAGATAAAATTTCTCTGGCGATAGATTAACAAAATCTAATAAGCTGGGTGGGATCTGAAAAATTAGTAAGTGGCGGGAAGACGATTATTCGAGACCCGATAATATATATATATATATATATATATATATATATATATTTATTATAAAGTAATGCTAATGAAAACTAAAAGTAATAAACGAGACGAAATGTTTAAAATATTCTTTCAAAAGTTTTAAATAAATAAAATTTCAACAATATATTATAATTGGCAATTAAATTATTGTTTAGCCCCAGGTCAGCTATGATGGAGTAAACATATGGTCAAAGGGCGTTTCTAATTATGACCATTCCGTCTTTCTCAGAACCACACGCACATAATATGTCCTCTTTTTTTAAAAATAGGTAGAGAGATTTGGTCGAAAATATCAACAGTTTTGGGGTGTTTCTGCTTATTTAAAGAATTATTCCAAGCTGTGATATGGGATAGAAATGTCTTCTTATAATAACTATTACACTTCTAGTTAAGAAAATAAACCATAAAAATATATACAACTGAAAATAATTATTTCTACTTTAGGCACAAGGCCAGCAATTACCCAGTGCATTACTGGTACTTTATTTTATCGACCCCGTAAGAATGAAAGGCAAAGTCAACCTCGGTGGGATTTGAAAATAATGACAGTAAATAATTAATATTAGAAGCGAAATGTCAACTAAATATGAATGCGATGAAAATAATTAGAATAGTTTAATTTAATAGAGATTGTAGGAAAATAGTGAGGTTTCCGTTAAACTGACCTAGACGCCAGTTAGAAATTTCACTACATTATATATATATAATTATGTAGATCCTGAGTGGAGTCGAGAGTAACCGCAGTTAAAAAGGTACTCAATACATTAGTAATGTAAACATCTTTGCCTTTAATTCTTAAGGAGTCGATAAAATAAAGTACCAGTAATGCACTGGAGTATTTGCTGGCCTTGTGCCATAAGTAGAAACAATTATTTAATATAGAAATGGCTTCTACAGGGCTAGAATTGTTTTATTCGTAAGATGATTTCATACGAATGAAACAGTTCTAGTCCTGTAGAAGTCACTACTATATAATAAGGAAGCCTACACTCTACCAATGTATTGAGTACCTTTGTTAACTGTGGTTACCTCCCGTCACAACTCGGGAGTCTACATTAGGATTAAACCAGTATTAAACTAACTTCAACTATTATTCAACAATCTGGAACTAACTGTCGAAACAGCAAGATCTCAGCCGTCGGGCCACGACTCTTTCTAATGTATGTGTGTGTTGTAGCGCATGTATATATAAAGTCTAAAAAATGAGAGAAACTCCTAAACAATATAAAAAGTATTTACGTAAATGTAAAGCGCACAAAGTCAAAACGACGAAGTTGTTGAGATGAAGAAATATATATATATATATTGAAAGCACACCATAATTTAACTTGGTGTCCTTGAAATATGTATAATGAAATAAATATGGTTTTATAAATATAGTTTCCATTTGTTAATATATCGTATTTTTTACATCAATAATTTGTTGAGTGCTTTATATCAGTTATAAAAATATTTGCTTGTTGTATCCCAACAATTTAAATAGAACTTCTACATATATTTATTTATATATATAGCTATAGTGTCGAGTACTCTGGTGCGTTATGATCTACCTGGTACCTTACCACACCCTCTTTGTTATATATATACTACTACTAAACAGTAAAACTATGACTATATGGTACTGACAATATATTGAATAAATTTGATAATTAATCAGTGAATAAACTTTAAAATAAATTATATTTAACTTGTTGCAGAGGTGTGAATAGAGAATAGAGAGAAATAAGGTTTCGATGTTCAATGAATTAGAAAATGTTTGGAATCACTAAATAATTCTTAAAAGAAGAAGTGTGTATATATATATATATATATATATATATATATATATATATATATATATAACACTTGTAAGAGTACTTTTGTTAATTGTCATGAAATATTGCTGCTAATTGACTTCTGTCAACTTTTCTATCTACAGTGATTGTAAAATGTTTTAAGTTTTCATACATTGAGAAAATCTTAACCGTTTTGTGTGTATATAGTTGTATATATGGGTGTGTATATCTATAAATGTGGGGCTCGACGGTTGAGCTCTTGCCGTATCCACAGTTACTTCCAGACTGTCTGGCAAGAGCTCATCCGTCGGTCCCCGACTCTATATATAATGGTTTCTTATATAGGCACAAGACCAGCAATTTTGGGGGAGGGAAAAGTCGATGAAATTGACCCAGTGCGTGACTGGTACTTTATTTTATCGACCCCGTAAGTATGAAAGGCAAAGTTAACCTCGGTGGGATTTGAAGTCTATTTACAATAACTCACCTCACTTTCTCCCTCTCCAAAGTGTTCCCGAATCAAGTTTTCGAAATGTTCAATTGTAATGTATCCATCGTTTTTCTCATCGCATACTTCAAATACAGTCTTAAGTCTGTTCAAAGATTCTGAATTACCGGCGCTAGATATACTTTGGTTGTCCATATCATGTATACATAACATTGGGTTCAATGTGATGACATATATAAATATATATATATGTATGTATATATATATATTCCTTAACTAAACTGTTGTTTAGCCAGACAGACACTGCTGCTACTGCAGCTGCTCATGTCACTGATGCTTCTTTCCGTTTCTCTTCGTACCTAATCGTTACATTCCGCCACTTTCCGCTGCTATCTCATTATGACGCCACCTCATGACGTCACACTACCCACCGCAACGGAAATAACCGGACAGTTCCGTGAGATAAACTAGTGGTTGTTTGTTTCTTATGTCTTCACTTACCCTTCAATGCAATGATTCCCAACCTCTTCGTTACCAACGACCCCCTTTTATTTAAATGACGTCTTTCAAGGCGATAATAATAATAATCGAAAAGAGAGAAATGTTTCAACTCTACCCAATAGCGTGTGTAAATTATGTTTATGGACGTATTATTCGCAGGGCTCTGTAGTGATGTGAAAAATTCAAGTGCCAAAGGGATCACCGAAAAGCCCCTGCCATAGGTAAATACGGTCCAAATATGTTTATAACAAAGTACTCCTACCAGTACTACCTTTGTAAACCCCACGTTAGGAATCTTTGCTTTAATGCAATCACTGACTCTTTTGCTCCCTCCCACATCATGGATGCAGCAGTAAATGTGAGGGCAACTACTTTATACACATATAAAGAAGTGTCATTCGCTCACTTCACAGTAGATGGGACTGGTGTGATGTCATGTGTACCTCTGTCTATATTGTGCTGTGGTAAATAATTATATATACATATACACCAGGTCCGAACACAAAGGAACCAATCTCCTACTGTCACTGCCTCCATCACTCACTATTATAATCAAATAGGGACCCACGCGCTAGCTGCCTCGCGGCACCGGCGGATAAAGTGGAGAAGGCATTTCCCCGGAGGATGGTTAGAGATGCACTGGAAGAGCCATTCCAGGACGTTAGGCTCACACCTGCAGGTAGCCATCTCTGGGCCGATGGTGGTGAGTAGTGAGGTGGTCCTAGGTCCAAGGACACCAGAAGTCTCCACTGCTACAGGCTTGACAGCAAACGTGTTGGAGAGTGACTGATATTTGGAGAGTTTACCCTCCTCAGCCCAAAGTGCAGCAGAGCCTGGGTTAGTCAATTTGTGGAAAGTGTAAACCCAGTAAGATATGAGATATAGTGGTGAAGACTGACCTTAATAAGTTGAACCTTATGACAGAGATGACAACATACTGTGATGATTAGTGACATGCAGTGCTGGAAAAGGTGGAACCACATGGCCTAGTGGTAAGGGTGTTAGATTTGGTGGGTTCAATTCCTTGACTGGGCTGTGTGTTGTGTTCTTGAACAAAACACTTCATTTCATGTTGCCTCAGTATGGTGTCCTGTCCAAGGGCAAGTCTTGTACTCTCAATCACTTCAAGTTATGGGAACCAGATATTGTTATACTTTGGAAGGGTCATGCCGCCAATAATAACACATGCACCTGTTGGTTTTCACTTCAATTTATTATAAACTCCCAGTCGGTTGGTTGTTTATTTGTTGATTGTCAAAGCTCTTTCATCACACATTCTGTGACCTCCTCAGTGACTAATTTGTTATTTTGTGTCTCTCCTTTGTTCTGTCCTACACCATCTTGTTTTATTATTGTTAATTTACTAAATATAACTTATGAAAACCAATAAATAATCATATTCGACAACAGAGTAAGAGTCTTAGCAGGAATCGCCAGTACTACCTGTTTAAGTGGTGGGTAACTCACTTTATACATCTCACGTTTTTTATATCTCTGACTAATTCTTGTTAGTTTGTTGTTATTGTAAATCATATCTGTTATAGAAATTGCGTTTATATTTACATTTTCTGTGTCACATCGACCATTGCCAGAGGTCCACCCTGGCTGAGAACTATGATGCTGGACATCTCACTATCACCTATGCTGTTTCCTACCCACAGGGCCACCCTCAATGACAAAAGGCAGAGGAGGAAGAACCAGAACACCAAATCACCAACCCCTGATCAGACCTTCAGCTACAGCTGATGTGACCCTGTCTGTCCCACATTCACCTGAACAGCTATGAGTGATCCTGCAGTCAATGGGGATCAACCTCTTCACAATGGTCGCTCATGAAGCCAAGCTCTGATGTTGATATATGTATTTAAAAAAAAGAAGAAGAAGAAAGGGGGTAAAAATATTGAGCTTCAGCTAGAAAAAGTGTCAGGTCAGATTATATTCTTGGTTTTATTATAGTTGAGTGAATGATGAGAAGATTGGTATAAAGAATACGTTTCCTTTTTTATTTCATTTCAAATGTTAATGGAATTATTTACAAGTTAGTCCATTGAGAATGTTGATATATGGAAATAACTTTATGGCATACATAGCAGTTCACACACAAACATAGATGTATGTATACATATATATCCACATATATTTATATACATACACACACACCCATATATACATATATATGCACATATACTTTTATACAGACACACACATATACATACACATGCATATATGTATATGCACATATATACACACACTCATATACATATATACAAACACATATACATACATATATACACACACACACATATATATATACAAACACATACATACACACATATACATACATCTATGGAGGCACATGGCTTAGTGGTTAGAGCATTGGCCTTGCAATCAAAAGGTTGTGAGTTCAATTCTCAGACCGAGTGATGTGTTGTTTCCTTGAGCAAGACACTTTATTTCACATTGCTCCAGTTTACTCAGCTGTAGAAATGAGATGATAGGGACTGGGGTCCCTATCATTCCACTGCAAAGTGGTCGTGGAGGTGCCACGGCAAAAAAGCACCCAGCACTCACTGTAAATGAGGTTGGTGTTAGGAAGGGCATCCAGCTGTAGAAATCAAGCCAGAATCAGTTCCCGTCCTACCCTTGCAAGCAGGGAAAAGCGGACATAAAATGAAATGATGATATGCACATACATATACTTATATACAGACACACTCATATATACACCCGCAACCATTAGGTCCTGTGTTCAAACTCACTGTGTGATATCTTAGGTGTTATCACAGCCTTAAGCCAGCCCACTGTGTCATGCTGAATCTCCCTGAGAATTACATTCAGAGGACAAGGTTCTATCAAATGCTCTTTCACTTACATATTGATTTAACTGATTGATCAACTAAGACATCATCAAAACCAACAGAAGTCCATTCCATATGTCAAAATATCAACCAATCTCTCTGTGGTTTGTGATTCAGCCTGTGGCAGTGAAGACTTCTGGTGTTCTTCTCCTCAGGTTCAGCCTGTGGCAGTGAAGACTGGCAACGTTCTTGGCCTCCACTGGACTAGATGCCTGCTCACTACTATCGGGATGGAGTTTGCTACCTGTGAGGTGGAGTGGAAGTTCCAGCACATCTCTCTCACCATTCATTGCGGCAATGTCTTCTCCATCCTGTCAGCTGAGACCAACAAAGGTGGATTGACCCTTGAATAGTGAGAGGTATATACAGATCACACATACTGAAAACATTATCCTGATATTTTTCATATAAAGGGTAAAAGACCCCCTTCAGTCACAAATGACTGTAGGATTTGCACCTAGAAAATTCAGCTCTGATAAAGTTCCCCCCATCATAAGGTGGGCCGCAGTAGTAAAAAATTCAAGGCAATTTTTAAATTAGACGTACCACGCAGAAAGCCACATGAGTCACATGTGGCTCGTGGGCTACATGTGGCCCCTGATTGATATAAGAGATCAATAAAATAAGTATTGAAATTGAAAACTGTGAAGAAAAGAATCAAGAAAGACTATAATAATGAAATTATTGTGTAAAGTGCTCAGGTGCACTACAACTCGTCAAAAAAAATGTTTTTCAGTAGAAATGTGAAATAAGAGAAGAATGTGTGAGATTAAACATTTGTTCTGAGATTTTCTCTCTGGATCTATTCAAAGAAATCTATTGTTTGTAGCACTGAGGAAGTTTTTTTATGTTTTAAACTCACAAAACAGGTGCTTCTAGCTGTTAGAAATTAGAAATCAATTTTTTTTTTCTTGTTCATTTTGAGGGGGACTCTACCAGATTTTGCCAATTATCATTTATATTACACATAAGCCAGATTGACTTCCTGCTAGTTAGGCAGCGGGACAGGCAGATAGTGTCTAATACCAAGGCATACCCTGGGGAAGAATGTACCCCACAGCATAGGTTAGTTGTTAGTGATATCTCAGTAAGCAAGAGATGGAATGAGACATATAGGAAGGTGTGGAGAAGAAAGGTCTGGAAGCTAAAAGACCTTTCACTAAAATACAAATTTAGGAAAGCCCTTCAAGATGTATATGACGAAAAAGAAGACGATTTAGAGACGTATGACATAGATAATAACTGGAATTTCTTACGTGACAACTTGCTGCAGGCTACTGATGAAACCTGTGGCTGGAGCAGAGCTCCAACCAGACAGAGAGTGACCTGGTGGTGGAAAAGCACAGTAGATAAGGCTATTAGAGACAAAAGACTAGCATGGAAGGCTTGGGAAAAGGGTGGGAGTAGGGAAGAATATACAGCCACTAAGAGAGAAGCTAGACGTCAGGTGTACTTAGCACGCAGGGAGGCAGAGAGTAGGAGGTTTGCCAATGTTCTGCGACGGGAAGATCAGAGGCGTGCGGTGTTCCACATTGCAAGGCAGTGTGTCAATGCAAATCAGGATGTTGTTGGAGATAAATGTGTCCGGGATGATGCCGGTGTACTTAGTGTCACAAATGATCAGAAAAAGGAGGCCTGGAAATGTCATTATGAGAGACTGATGAATGTGGAGAACGAATGGGAGAGAGAGAAATTACCCTTGGTAGATCCGACAGAGAGACCAGCTATTGAGATTGACAAATATAGGGTCCAAGAGGCAATTAGGGAAATGAAAAATGGTAAGGCTGCCGGACCATCGGGAATAGTTGCTGAGATGCTGAAGGCATCA
This sequence comes from Eledone cirrhosa, assembly GCA_964016885.1. Taxonomy (NCBI): domain Eukaryota; kingdom Metazoa; phylum Mollusca; class Cephalopoda; order Octopoda; family Eledonidae; genus Eledone; species Eledone cirrhosa. The sequence goes on from OZ024746.1 coordinate 477,816, forward strand.
GGGGACGTAGGCACTAAACTGGTTGCATGCATCATCAATCAGGCTATATATAGTGGTGTCATACCAAAAGACTGGTGCAGCAGTATTCTCATAAATTGCTACAAAGGTAAAGGGGATGCTTTGGAGAGGAGCAATTATAGGGGTATAAAACTGATAGATCAGGTTATGAAAGTGGCAGAAAGGATTTTAGCACAACTAATTAGAGAAAGGGTCAAACTAGATGAGATGCAGTTTGGTTTTGTGCCTGGGAAGAGTACAACAGATGCCCTCTTCTTGGTGAGACAATTGCAAGAGAGGTTCTTAGAGAAGAGTAAGCCACTATACTTAGCCTTTGTTGACCTAGAGAAAGCCTTTGATAGGGTACCCCGATCAGTCATCTGGTGGTCCCCAAGGAAGCTAGATGTTGAGGAATGGCTTGTGAGGACAGTGCAAACTTTGTACAGAGGAATTCCAGATACAAGTAGGAGTACATCAGGGTTCGGTCCTCAGCCCGCTCTTGTTCATTATAGTCCTCCAAGCCATAACAGAGGAGTTTAAGACTGGCTGTCCATGGGAACTTCTCTATGCTGACGATCTGTTTCTTATAGCAGAATCAGTAGAGGAGCTAGAGAATAAATTCTGGCTATGGAAACAACAGTTGGAAGCAAGAGGACTGAGAGTGAATCTAGCTAAGACAAAAGTGTTGATGAGTAGAAAAGAGGACAAAACCCTGATTCCGTCAGGTAAATGGCCATGTTCGATATGCAGAAAAGGAACTGGCATAAATTCTATAAAATGCACACAATGCAGATCCTGGGTACACAAGAGATGTAGCGGGATAGCAGGCAAACTAACAGGTAGGGAGAAATATGTATGCAGTAGATGTACAGGGAAATTAGACAGTAGAAGTCGCACTGATAGACACATTTTTCAAATGCAAGAGGGCGCTATAGAAGTGGTGGATAGCTTCCGGTACCTAGGAGATCAGATTAGCATGGGAGGAGGGTGTTCCGAGGCCATAGTATCTAGAATAAGGACGGGTTGGAAGAAGTTTAAGGAGCTGCTTCCTCTGTTGACGAAGAAGGGTTTCTCCCTGCGTACGAAAGGCCGGTTGTATGATGCCTGTGTGAGGAGCGCGATGCTGCATGGTAGTGAGACATGGGCAGCAACTGCAGAGGATATGCGACGGCTGGAGAGAAATGAGGCAAGCATGCTCCATTGGATGTGCAGTGTAAATGTGCGTGAACGACCACCCAGCATAAATGTGTTGAGAGAGAAACTGTGTCTGAGAGGGATAGAATGTAGTGTACGGGAGAGGAGACTGAGGTGGTATGGACATGTGATGCGCATGGAGGATGACCGATGGGTGAAGAAGTGCCAGGAAATGCCAGTTGAAGGAAGACGTGGTAGAGGTAGACCACGAAAAACATGGGCGGAGGTGGTGAGAACAGACCTCAGATCATTGAAGCTCACGGTGGAGATGACGAGGGACCGTGACGAGTGGAGAGATGCTGTGCTGAATAAGACCCGTCCCACCCTTGCAAGCAGGGAAAAGCGGACGTAAAATGATGATGATGATGATGATGATGATGATGATGATTGGCATGTGGTTAGAATATCTTGGAAAAAAATCACTGGACAGATTTTATGGGCAAAACCAACTGGCAGAAGACTCAGGGGTAGACCCCAAGCAAAATGGTTGGATAACATCCATGAGCTTGGCTGGTCACACTTGGAGATCCAGTCGGATCAGTTGGAGATGGTTGCTTCTGACAGGACCCATTGGAAGGAATGTTTGAGGACACTGGTCCCATGACCCTCTCAGGAAGAAGAAATGAGCAACTATTGCTATAGTCATTTACATTTGAATTAAACATTTAAAATGTAACTGTTGTCTACATGTGTGTGGATGTGTGAGATTATATACCATTTATTCTTGGGAATAAGAAAATACATGAAAAGTTAACATGTGACTTATCTACTGGACTAAAAGCCAAAAAACTTAAAATTTAAAATATATGGTACATTGTAAATGTTGGTGGGATTTGTCTACCTGTCTGACTTATACAACAGTATATATGGTGAGAGAGAGGGGGAGCGAGAAAGAGAGAGATAATGGGAGAGAGAGAGAAAGAAAGAGAGACAAAGAGAGGGAGAGAGACAGGAAGAGAGATTATATATCATATAGACTTGTGTACAAGGTACAACCTTTTTACATGAAAATACATAAAACGTAGCATGTGACTTAGATAACCAGTGCTGGACTTACCTATAAGCTAAAACTTAGCTCCACACACGCTCACACTAGTTTTTATTCTTTAACACTAAACATATCATCATCAGTTTGATATCTTACTTTCCACTCTAGCATGGGTTAGACGGAACGTCCACATTAAGTCAGGCCAGTTTGCTGTGCCTTTGTTGGCTCAAACAGAACTGTATTTTGGCTGGGATTTTACAACTGGATGCCCTTCCTAACACCAACCACGTTTACAGTGTGGAACTGGATGGTTTTATTATGAGAGAGGTCTGACCAGTTGGCCATGCTGTACCCTGCTCATGAGCTGATCCATATTTAGAAGGTAGACCCATTATGAGGAAGGCCTGGCCAGTTGACAGTGCCAAACTTTGCACATAGTGGGATCTGTGTTTTGGCTGGGTTTTACGGCAAATGTCTATAGCTCCACTTTAGAACACAAAGCTATTATTATAAAGTAAATAATTGTTTCTACTTTTTGGCACAAGGCCAGCAATTATCCCAGTGTATTACTGGTACTTTATTTTATCGACCCTGTAAGGATGAAAGGCAAAGTTAACCTCGGCGGGATTTGAACTCAGATCATAAAGGGAGGTAACTCTATGCTTCAAATCATGGTGTCCGACCCTCTACCGATACTGCCAATCCACCGCCCTCTAAAGTAAATAATTGTTTCTACTTTAGGCACAAGGCCAGCAATTACCCAGTGCATTACTGGTACTTTATTTTATCGACCCCGTAAGGATGAAAGGCAATAATACCCTTGATTAGTAACCGGTTTTTCTCAACAATTCAGTTTCCTCTATTTCAATAAACATGTGATATGTATTATCAACATATGTACATCTAGAAATTAATAGAGGTGTTCTAGATGGTAGCTATGATGTTTCCATAGTCGGTATGCATATATATATAGGAGAAAGTATGACCCTGACGGCAGAGCTCAAGCCGTTTCGACGGCTATTTCTGGACTATTTAGTCCAGAAATAGCCGTCGAGGTCATACTTTCTCCTATTACCCACTCTACTACCCTAAGTATTGAGTACTCTGGTGTGTTATGGTCCATCTGGTTCCTTACCACAACTCCTCTGTTATATATATATACATACGTATACATATGCACACACACACATATATATATACATACATATACATATGCATGCACACACACATACACATATATATATAATCATCACTTTTTAACATCCATTTTTCTACACTAGCATGGGTTGTCCTGATGTGAGAAATGCCAGATCAGGTGACTATGTCTTGCTCATATAGAACTGATTTTGGCTTGGTTTCTACAGCTAGTTGCTCTTCCTAATGCCAAATATATATATATATATCATCATTGTCATCATCACTGTTTTACATCCGTTATTCCATGCTAGCATGGGTTAGACGGGTTGTCCTGTTTTGGGGCAGTGTCCAGTCGGCTGATTCTGGCTTGATTTCTACAGCTGGATGCCCTTCCTAACACCAACCTCATTTACAGTGTGGGCTGGGTGCTTTTTTGCCGTGGCCCCTTCACGACCACTTTTCAGTGGGAGGGGGTGGGGGCATATTGTCTATATGCTTCAGCTTTGGCTTGTACCCATGGGGGGTCGGGTCTTCTGTATTACTGCGTGATGCCAGAGGTCATGGTCCTGTGTCATCGCCTTTGAGAGGTAGAATTGGGTAAGGTCGGCTTTTATCACCTCATCCCAGGTCATCTTGGGTCTCCCCACTCCGCGGTTTCCATCGACTTCTAGTGCTCCGCACCTTTTTATGCAGCTGTCATCCTTCATACACATCACATGTCCATACCAACGCAACCTCCTCTCCTGCACACAGCATTTGATTCCTCTTATGCTCAGTCTCTCTCTCAATTCGTTTATGCTTTGCTGTTCGCGTATATTACTATTACACATCCATCAGAGCATGCAAACTTCGTTTCTTTCTAATCTACGCAAGTCTTCCACAGACAGCGCCCAGGTCTCACTACCATCTAACATTGCTGTTTGTATACACGCATCATACAGTCTGCCTTTCATTTTGAGGTAAAAAACCTTTTGCAGCTAACAGTGGCAGTAGCTCCCTGAACTTCTTCCATCCCGTTCTTACCCTGATTATTGTACTTTCAGAACACCCACCTCCACTGCTAATTTGGCCACCTAGGTTGCAGAAGCTGTCTATTGTTTCTACAGAACCCTCCCAGAGTTTGGTGGTGCTTGTTTCCTGTGGCTGTTTGCTGCTTGCTGTCCCAATTTGTAATATATATTTTTATATAATTTATGGGGGAGTAAGTAATTGGTTGCGAGAAGCCTCTGTTAGCTAACGCCATGTTGTAGTAGGGGGTCACTCTGTCAAAGATTGTTTTATTAGAGGAGAGGTTAGAGAATCTAGTACCGATATTATTCACAAAGTTTCTAAAAACTGTAGGAGGGTGGCACGAGTCATTTTGTATGTAATTAAGTTTTTCTTTTAGTTTATGGAAGGGTCTGAAGATATGTGTGCGAAGGTCTAAATTTATGTCTTAGTAATCTACGCTATAGAGGTTGGTAGCTACCATTATCCTAAGTCCTAACTCATTAAAGGTAGAAATTAAATCTTTTTTAAACCAGCCCAGGTTATGACCACTTTTATGGCTTGATAGGGTCAGACCATCGCCGCGGGATAATCCCGTGTGGAAGTCCGGGAATCTAGTACATAATATATATAAAATAAATAAGCCAACCAAGTTGCATACATCAGCACTATCGAATGATCCCATTGAGACGTCAAATAGTTCTGAAGTAGTTGGCTTCTTTGTCCAGGCAACTCCGTTGTTGAAGAGGAGGGTTTTCCGGCAGTGTGCGGTGATCTCCCTGTCTAAATCATGGAAGGTAGTGTACATGGTAACAAAGTCCAATGCTTTGTTCAACAGGGTCACTGAGATCGACGGGTAAAAATCTTGGTCCTAATGGTCTTAACTATGTCCCTAAGTATAGCCTTACTGACTCGTCCCATTTCTGTGCGTGTCGGGTTTAGTAGTCTACACTTGGGATTAGAAGCAAAGTCTACCGTGTGATCCTTCAGGGTGAGAAAGACCTCATGCTTAGCTAAGCATTGTAGTTTCTTATCTACCTTAAGGGTGGCAACAAGGTCTTTGGCTTCTGTATTGATGTATGTCTTGGTAAGCCATAGGGTTAGCCTTCTTATATTTAGAGGTTATCGCGTTACGTACCAAGTGGCTGTAAGCAGTGTTGTCGACTTCGTAAATATTATTGGTTTTATCAGAAAGAACGAAAGTGTTATTGGAAGACCTAAATTTCTTAATGTCATTTCTAAGTTTGTTTTGGAAGATGCTAGAGTATTTGCGAAGGGAAATGTTAGCGACTAAGTCAAGAAGGTCCACATCGAAAGGGGCGAGTTCAGTTACCTTAAGAGGGTAGGCTCTCGATTTCAGGTTGAAGGTGTTAATGGTGCCTGTAATTTTAATGTCAAACCTAGGGCTCACCATCTTAAGCGTCTGACAACATCTTCCATTTTCTGTAGGAGAAGCTTTAAGTAAACATGGTTGGAGGGAGTGGAGTGGGAATATTCTTCAGAGAGTAATCCAGTTCGTACAAATCCATTCTGACGTTGGTGAGACGCAAAGTTGTGTAAGATGCGAGGATATAGAGAGCGCTCACAGGGTAGAAAGCAAACTTCCACGTGATGAAAAGAATCTGCTGACTGGATTTTTACTTTACAGAGTGTACTGGGTGTATTTTATAATAATAATAATAATGAAAATATTGTGTACAATGCTCAGGTGCACTACAACTCATCAAAAGTGTACATAGGGTAATGTACAAACGTCAGGAAAATGAACAGTGCATGAGTCATGATATACACATGTGTATGGAAGGGGGATATCAGATGTAGTTTTGGCGAATTTCGGGAAGCATGAAGGTTTTAAAGGATGCAGTGTCTCGGCAGCTGACAACTGACGCAGGTAGTTTGTTCCATGCTTCAGCAACTCTAAGCATGAAAAAATGTTTCAGAAAGTCATGGGAATTGTGCTGTTTTCTGACTTTGTGGGCATGTCCACGTGTGTTAGATACATGGAGATCAAAAAGGTGCTCAGAGTTGTTGTTGGCGAGATGGTTAATAACTTTGTGGGTGTTTACCAAGTCCATTGCCAGATGTCGGAGCTTCAATGAATCCATGCCCAGGGAAGCAAGGCGTTCAGAGTATGGTAGGTGTCTGATGGAGGGTATGCGCTTGGTTGCACGTCTCTGAACAGTTTCCAGGAGGTCAATGTTCTGAGCAAGATAGGGATTCCAGACTGATGATGCGAATTCCAAGTTTGGTCGTACCATAGCTGTATACAGCTTTAAATAGATGGCTGGAGAGCGGCTAACAAAGGTCTTGCTGAGTGATGCCAAGACACCCTCGGCCTTCTTGATAATTTTAGAGATGTGCTTTGTCCAACGCAAATCACTGCTGACAGTAATGCCCAGGTCACGTTCACAAGAGGACTTCTTGATATCAGTGTTGTGGAGGGAGTATGTGGATGCTGGATTTTTCCTCCCAAAATGCATGGTGGTACACTTGTACACAGCCAGCTTCAGTTGCCAGTCTGTGATCCATTGCTACATTGTGTCCAGGTCTGATTGTACAGAGTGTACTGGGTGTATTTTATCATGATAGAAACACTACCACTTTACAGAGTGTACTGGGTGTATTTTATCATGATAGCAACACTACCACTTTACAGAGTGTACTGGGTGTATTTTATCATGATAGCAACACTACCACTTTACAGAGTGTACTAGGTGTATTTTATCATGATAACAACACTACCACTTTACAAAGTGTACTGGGTGCATTTTATCATGATAGCAACACTACCACTTTACAGAGTGTACTGGGTGTATTTTATCATGATAGCAACACTACCACTTTACAGAGTGTACTAGGTGTATTTTATCATGATAACAACACTACCACTTTACAGAGTGTACTGGGTGTATTTTATCATGATAGCAACACTACCACTTTACAGAGTGTACTAGGTGTATTTTATCATGATAACAACACTACCACTTTACAGAGTGTACTGGGTGTATTTTATCATGATAGCAACACTACCACTTTACAGAGTGTACTAGGTGTATTTTATCATGATAACAACACTACCACTTTACAGAGTGTACTGGGTGTATTTTATCATGATAACAACACTACCACTTTACAGAGTGTACTGGGTGTATTTTATCATGACACCAACACTACCACTTTACAGAGTGTACTGGGTGTATTTTATCATGATAACAACACTACCACTTTACAGAGTGTACTGGGTGTATTTTATCATGATAGCAACACGACCACATTACAAAGTGTACTGGGTGTATTTTATCATGACACCAACACTACCACTTTACAGAGTGTACTGGGTGTATTTTATCATGACACCAACACTACCACTTTACAGAGTGTACTGGGTGTATTTTATCATGATAACAACACTACCACTTTACAGAGTGTACTGGGTGTATTTTATCATGACACCAACACTACCACTTTACAGAGTGTACTGGGTGTATTTTATCATGATAACAACACTACCACTTTACAGAGTGTACTGGGTGTATTTTATCATGATAGCAACACTACCACATTACAAAGTGTACTGGGTGTATTTTATCATGACACCAACACTACCACTTTACAGAGTGTACTGGGTGTATTTTATCATGACACCAACACTACCACTTTACAGAGTGTACTGGGTGTATTTTATCATGATAACAACACTACCACTTTACAGAGTCTACTGGGTGTATTTTATCATGACACCAACACTACCACTTTACAGAGTGTACTGGGTGTATTTTATCATGATAACAACACTACCACTTTACAGAGTGTACTGGGTGTATTTTATCATGACACCAACACTACCACTTTACAGAGTGTACTGGGTGTATTTTATCATGATAACAACACTACCACTTTACAGAGTGTACTGGGTGTATTTTATCATGATAGCAACACTACCACATTACAAAGTGTACTGGGTGTATTTTATCATGACACCAACACTACCACTTTACAGAGTGTACTGGGTGTATTTTATCATGACACCAACACTACCACTTTACAGAGTGTACTGGGTGTATTTTATCATGATAACAACACTACCACTTTACAGAGTGTACTGGGTGTATTTTATCATGACACCAACACTACCACTTTACAGAGTGTACTGGGTGTATTTTATCATGATAACAACACTACCACTTTACAGAGTGTACTGGGTGTATTTTATCATGATAGCAACACTACCACATTACAAAGTGTACTGGGTGTATTTTATCATGACACCAACACTACCACTTTACAGAGTGTACTGGGTGTATTTTATCATGACACCAACACTACCACTTTACAGAGTGTACTGGGTGTATTTTATCATGATAACAACACTACCACTTTACAGAGTGTACTGGGTGTATTTTATCATGACACCAACACTACCACTTTACAGAGTGTACTGGGTGTATTTTATCATGATAGCAACACTACCACTTTACAGAGTGTACTGGGTGTATTTTATCATGACTCCAACACTACCACTTTACAGAGGTGTGCCAATATGTCATTGATAGTCTTATAATTATTGTTTTACTCTTGTGTTTATTGAGAGTATTGATCTTATAACAATCAATATGGCAATGGGCAATCATCCAAGTGGTTCACAGCTCATAGTGTATATCACTACGGTTACATGATGTCCTTGAACAAGATATTCAACTCTGAACTCTCATGAAAGAGCACTTAGTTTTATCATGAGTTAGATTTAAACCTTTTGATGTCAAGCCACCTGAAACTGCCCTTGGTTCTATTATACAAAACTGTTCAATCTAAGGTATATATATATTTACGGTGGATGAACTTCATCCACCGTATGGAGTTCTCTGGTTACAGCCAGAGAGATAAGATCAGAGTATATAGAGGGGCCAGAACCAAATGGGAAAAAAATGGTAAATAATGACACAAATGAGACCTGCCCCTTGTATAGGAGCAAATTTTGGAATTGAATAGAAAGAACTAGGAATAAGGTTAATAGAATAAACTCATGGTATGATAGCAATAAATACCAGAGTGTAATGTTCATCGATACAACCACTAGAGGTGAATTAGCTTACAAATTCAGAAGGGCCCTAGATAAACATAAACTCAATATTAAGATAGTAGAAAGACCAGGTACCTCCATAAAAACACTTATTAGCAATACATACCCTTTTCAAAGACCTTCCTGTATAGATAAGAAATGTATAATCTGTAAAATAAGCCCCTATATTAACTGTAAAACTAGAAACATAGTATATAGCATAAGATGTACTGAAGGACAATGTAAAGATAAGAATATAGTGTACATAGGTGAGGCAGCTCGTAGTATAGGGGAACGGTTAAATTAACACTGGCGAGAGCTTCAAGATAGTAAAGAATCATCTGTACTCTACCAACATACTAAAATAGAACATAAGGGTAAATTAAAGAACATAGAAATAAAAATAGAATCTACACACAGAAAAGACGCAATGTTTAGACAAATCACAGAGGCAATAAACATAAATGAACTCCAACCAAAATTAAATAGAAAGCATGAATGGAATAGCAACATCACAACTTACAATTAAGGACAAAATGAAAACACACACACACATAGAACAAACAACCAACCAGTAACATGTAAACAAACAAATAAATAAACAAATATAAACACACACAGACACCCGGATGTAACACATGCGCAAACTAAGCACACAACACACACAAAAACAAGATGGTGTAGGACAGAACAAAGGAGAGGCACAAAAACAAAGAAAAGAATCCCCAGTCCCTGAAGAGATCACAGAATGTGTGACGAAAGAACTTTGACAATATATGAACAATCGTCTGGTTGTGGAACCAACCAACTGGATATTTATAAATTCCTAAATTTATAAATTTAATTTATAATAAATTGAAGTGAAAGCAACTGATGCGTGTGTTTCTTATTGGCAACATGACCCCCCCCCCCAAGTATAACAATATATATATATGTGTGTGTGTGTGTGTATATATATATATATATATATATATATATATATATATATATGGAGGCACATGGCTTAGTGGTTAGAGCATTGGCCTTGCAATCGAAAGGTTGTGAGTTCAATTCTCAGACTGAGTGATGTGTTGTTTCCTTGAGCAAGACACTTTATTTCACATTGCTCCAGTTTACTCAGCTGTAGAAATGAGATGATAGGGACTGGGGTCCATATCATTCCACTGCAAAGTGGTCGTGGAGGTGCCATGACAAAAAAGCAGCAAGCACTCATTGTAAATGAGGTTGGTGTTAGGAAGGGCATCCAGCTGTAGAAATCAAGCCAGAATCAGTTCCTGTCCCACCCTTGCAAGCAGGGAAAAAGTGGACGTAAAATGAAATGATGATATATATATATAAATATAACAATTCCCTTGAAATTTTATGTAAGAACGCATGTTTAGTTATGTTCCAAACACCAGCTTAATGAGAAAGTTATGTAAATATAATTCTCTCTCTCTGTATATATATATATATATATATATATAGAGAGAGAGAGAGAGAGAGAGAGAGAGAAATATGTGGGAAGGGATGAAATAGATTTGTATTACCAATATCAAATATTGTAATGAATTCTTTATCTAGGAAGACATTTTCAAAACCAAAACTGAGCTCAAGTTTCACAGAATTAAGATATGAAATAAATCTCTCACACCTGGATAGGATAAAATCTATCGCAGTAACTTCCCAAAGTTATCTGGTACATTTTTTCTTGACAGCTAGGAGAACTAATAAACACACAATACACTCTGTAGTGGGTAGTGCTGGTGTTTTGATACGCTACACTCTATAAGGTGGTCAGCTTTAGGAGGGTCATCCAGTTGTAGGAATCATGCCAAAATATAGAAGGTAAGAGTGAAGACAACCAGTCTAGCCTTGGGCAATAACAATGACCTTTCCAAACCATGTCAGCATGGAAATTATCATCATCATCATCATCGCTTTTACGTCCGCTTTTCAACGCTTGCATGGGTTGACGGGTCTTTCTCAGCATCTCCTCTGTGAGTTTCAGCAATTTGTGGTCAGCTTTCACCACCTCTACCCAATTCTTTCTTGGTCTACCTCTACTGCAGTTTCCTTCCACTCTCATTTCCTGCCACTCACCCATCAGTATCATCCATGTACATTACATGTCTGAACTAACACAGTCTTCTTTCCTGCACACCATGAAGAGTGGACATAAAATGATGATATGAAGGTGATGAAGATAACTCCAGGATGACCCAAGCCTGTGGCCCCAGGATGGCCCAAGCTTGTGGCCCCAGGATGACCCAAGCCTGTGACCCCAGAATGGCCCAAGCCTGTGGCCCCAGGATGACCCAAGCCTGTGGCCCCAGGATGACCCAAGCCTGTGACCCCAGGATGGCCCAAGCCTGTGACCCCAGGATGGCCCAAGCCTGTAGCCCCAGAATGACCCAAGCCTGTGGGCCCAGAATGACCCAAGCCTGTGGCCCCAGGATGACCCAAGCCTGTGGCCCCAGGATGTCCCAAGCCTGTGGCCCCAGGATGTCCCAAGCCTTGTGAATGAAATTTGTGTAGCAGGTAACTGTTTATAAATGGGACTCTAACTCTAAATCTAAAGAGTTAACCTTGTCACACTAATACATGCTGAATCTCCCTGAGAATTACGTTAAGGGTACACACACACATGACTGTGGAATACTCAGTCCTCTTGCCTGTTAATTTCATGAGCCGGCTGTTCCATTGTTTAAACAACTGGAACACTCATCGTGGTAACTGGTGGAGATCCACTACACTATTCCATCTCCACAATGTTACAACTTAGTAGGCCAATATCAAAACTGACCCACTTTGAATCTGCCATCAATACTCAGTCAATAAGATTATTGATCCCAGAGCTAAGTACAAAGCTTGATATCTAAAAAGAGAGAAACTGGATGTGTTATTGTAACAGTCTCTTTTCAAGGGTATTAACAAGGTAAGGAGTATGAGATAACTGTAACCCTTTTATTACCAGGTTTCTAAAAATATATAAAAACATTTTGAAACTCCACTGCCCATGATTTTCAAATCATTTCAAATTTGGTGGGATTTAGCAACAAAGCTAACTTTTTTTCCTACATAAAAAATGGAACGTTTTTAGATAAATATAAACACTTCAAAACAAAAGTTTTGTATTGTTGAACCAGGGGTGTTTGGAACATAACTCAACAGAGGTTCTTACATAAAATTATGATCGAACATTTTTAGATAAATATAAACAGTTTAAAACAAACAGTTTCATATTGTAGAACCAGGGGCTGTTTCATGTGAAAAGGGTTTAAAAGAGGGAATATGGTTATGTAACATTCTCAAGGACATTAATAATGCAAGGAAATAAGTTAAAATTAGATCACACATGTGACTCACCTACAATCTTATTACATCAATATTGGTCTCTTCTGGTGTATGTTGATATATACATGGATTGGCTGTGTGTGTTGATATGGGTATGTATGTATATGTCCATGGATTGGCTGTGTGTGTGTATGTATAGATGTGTGTATGCAGTATATATATATGTGTGTGTGTGCATACATGTGTGTGTTTTATTGTTTTAATCAAGAAGGACAGTGCCTATGGCCCTTTACTGGCTGGGTTAGGGGGAGATGGAGGGAAGGGGGAGGAAGGAACAGAGAAGAGGGGGGTGATGAGAAAGGGAGGGAGGAAAGAAAGAAGTGAGGTATGATCAAACTGAATATCTGACCCCAAAGATCTGCAGTATAAGATGAAGGTATTTTTGTTTTAAAGGATTAAACTAATAAAGAGGAAAAGGGAAAATAATGTATCCCAGTAAAGTGACCCCAAGGCCAGGTGGAGGGATTACACCTGCTGATAGATTATCTCTACCACCTAAATTTAGTTGTGAGGATGTGTTTGTGTGTGTGAGTGTGTGCATATGTATATATATTCCGAACATGGAAGCAGGGACTAGAAAGAAAGGGTCTCAATGTCAACCTGACAAAGACTAAGGTTCTCGTAAGTAGACGGGAAAACAGAACCCAGTTCCCCTCAGGAAAATGGCCTTTCTTAGTATGTAGGAAAGGTGTAGGTAGGAATTCCATTCTCTGCCCCAAATGCAAAAATGGGTACACAAGAGATGTAGTGGGATCTCAGGAAGTTTAGCTAAGAATGTAGGCTTCACATGTAACAGCTGTGCTGGGGCAGCAAGCAGCAAACAGCCACAGGAAACAAGTACCACCAAACTCTGGGAGGGCTCTGTAGAAACAGTAGACAGCTTCTGCTACCTAGTTGACCGAATTAGCAGCGGAGGTGGGTGATCGGAAAGTACAATAACTAGGGTAAGAACAGGATGGAAGAAGTTCAGGGAGCTACTGCCACTGCTAGCTGCAAAAGGCTTTTCCTTCAAAATGAAAGGCAGACTGTATGATGCGTGTATACGAACAGCAATGTTACATGGTAGTAAGACCTGGGCACTGACTGTGGAAGACTTGCATAGATTAGAAAGAAACGAAGCCTGCATGCTCCGATGGATGTGTAATAGTAATATACGCGAACGGCAAAGCATAAATGAATTAAGAGAAAGACTGAGCATAAGAGGAATCAAATGCTGTGTGCAGAAGAGGAGGTTGCGTTGGTATGGACATGTGATGCGTATGAAGGATGACAGCTGCATAAAAAGATGCAGAGCACTAGAAGTCGATGGAAGCCATGGGATTAGGTGATAAAAGCTGACCTTGCCCAATTGCACCTCTCAAAGGCGATGACACACGACTGTGACCTCTGGCGTCACTCAGTAATACAGAAGGCCTGAGTTCCCACGGGTACAAGCCGAAGCTGAAGCATATAGACAATATGCTCCCATGCCCCTCCCAATGTAAAGTGGTCGTGGAGGTACCACGATAAAAAGCACCCAGCCCACACTGTAAAGTGGTCATGTAGGTGCCACAGTAAAAAAGCACCCAGTACTCACTGTAAATAAGGTTGGTGTTAGGAAGGGCATCCAGCTGTAGAAACCGAGCCAAAATCAGTTCTGTATGAGCAAGACATGGTCACCTGACCTGGCATTATCCACAACAGGACAACCCGTCTAACCCATGCTAGCGTGGAAACATAGACGTAAAACAGTGATGATGATGATTCATTTTATTAAGGCTAAATAGTGAGTCTTGTTACAGGGTCATCAGTTATTCTCCAAACACCAGCTTAGTAATGAGAAAGATAGTTATGTATGAACCTTTGTTAAGTTATGCTCCAAACAGCAGCTCAATGAAAAAGTCAGTTTTCATTGCTAAATAGTTTTAAGTGCTTGATCATTTTCACAATGATTTGCAAATCATAATCAGTGTTTTTCACTAGAAATATCATAATGAAAGGGTTAACCCTTTTGATGTGGATCCAGCCTCTAAACTAAAACCCCATATCTGGCCAGACTTTCCAATAACATGGCTCCACTATGAGTAAGTCTTATCGCAGCCACCTGGCCAGACCTCCCTCATAGTGGTGACACTCAGCTTCCAAAATATAGTTCCATTGTGAGCAGGGTACAACATCACCTGTCCCTCTTCATAACAGTGCCATCTAGTTCCACACTGTAAATGTGACTGGTGTTAGGAAGAGCATCCAGTTGTAAAAACCCGGTCAAATATACAGTTCCGTCTGAGCAAGTTATGATGCAGACAACTAGCCAGACTTGTCTTATGAGATGGACAACCAATCTAACACATGCAATGTTGGAAAATGGATGTTGCTGATGATGATATATATATATATATTAGACAACTGTCTTTCTCAAGCCCAGGCTCATCATGTGGAGAATAACTTGAGCAGCTCGTTTGATGGTTCTTCCCACTTAATACACAGACAGACATATTCAAGCCAACCATTGCCACTTTAATACATTATTATATTATTTCTTATTACTGGAATGTGGTATTTAGGTATTTCACACACTCTGTTTCTGTGTCATGTTTAGTAGTGTATATTAGTATATATATATATATATATCATCACCATCATCATCATCATAATCATTGTTTTTACATCTATTTTTTTTTCCACGTTTGGATGGGTCCTTCTCAGCATCTTGCTACTTTCTTCGTCATCTCCTCTAGTCCCCACCCAGGCTGGCTGTAAGGTCAATAGCTCTGATTAAGTATTCAGTTGGTCTGTCATGACCCATCTCTTGGACATTAAATGATGATCATATATATACATGTGTGTATATATATACATATATATATGTGTGTGTGTGTATATAAATATATATATATAATGTATGGTGGCTGCCAACTCGTTTTCGAGTACGGCCACTACTTTATATCCATGTAGGAGAACCCCTACCGATGCGCTGAACGAGTGTGACTTTTTAGTCCAACCAGCGACTTGAAAACTCTGGTACAAACACTACACTTGAGCCAATTATTGACACATAGTGCTGGGCCCATGGTACCATGTGACGACAAGTGCAGAGAGATCTCCAGATATAAAGCAATGCCTGTGCCATGAAGCTTTTATAGTGAGCAAAGGCACTGCACAAAGCCAGTCTCTTAACCAAGATGATATTTACCAAAAAGAAGAACAAGTCAACATCATTGGATACCATCAGGTGTTATATCAGAGTTTTCCTACTCCTAGAAGTCTGCCATGACAAAGGCTAAGGGGTCATCTCGCCCGCTGATTTTGGATGGCCATTGACTCTTAAGAGCTCCTTTGCCCTTTGACAGGTTTTGTTTTTAGTCCTGCAGGATGTCCAAAGTCACCCTCCTCACCAAGAAACCTTGGTGGGGTTGCCAGTTTAGTCGCCAACGACCCGACCATGAGACAGGTTGTACTGGGATACATGTTACCAGTAGCACCAACTGGTGACCTGACCATATAATGTATATAGTGTATATATATAGTGTATATATATAGTGTATATATAGTGTATATATATATTGTATATATATAGTGTATATATAGTGTATATATATAGTGTATATATAGTGTATATATATAGTGTATATATATAGTATATATATAGTCTATATATATAGTGTATATATATATAGTGTATATATAGTGTATATATATAGTGTATATATAGTATATATATAGTGTATATATATTGTGTATATATAGTGTATATATATAGTGTATATATATAGTGTGTATATAGTGTATATATATAGTGTATATATAGTGTATATATATAGTGTATATATAGTGTATATATATAGTGTATATAGAGAGTGTATATATAGTGTATATATATAGTGTGTATATAGTATATAATAGTGTATATATAGTGTATATATAGTGTATATATATAGTGTATATATAGTGTATATATAGTGTATATATATATAATGTATATATATATATAGTGTGTATATATAGTGTATATATATAGTGTATATATAGTGTATATATATATAATGTATATATAGTGTATATATATAGTGTATATATATAGTGTGTATATAGTGTATATATAGAGTATATATAGTGTATATATAGTGTATCTATAGTTTATATATATATAGTGTATATATAGAGTATATATAGTGTATATATATATAGTGTATATATATAGTGTATATATAGTGTATATATAGTGTATATATAGAGTATATATAATGTATATATATATAGTGTATATATATATATAGTGTATATATAGTGTGTATATAGTGTATATATAGTGTATATATATAGTGTATATATATAGTGTATATATAGTGTATATATATAGTGTATATATATATAGTGTATATATATAGTGTGTATATATAGTGTATATATAGTGTATATATATAGTGTATATATATAGTGTATATATAGTGTATATATATAGTGTATATATAGTGTATATATATAGTGTATATATATAGTGTATATATAGTGTATATATATATAGTGTATATATATAGTGTGTATATATAGTGTATATATATAGTGTATATATAGTGTATATATATAGTGTATATATAGTGTATATATATAGTGTATATATAGTGTATATATATATAGTGTTATATATAGTGTATATATATAGTGTACATATATAGTGTATATATATATATATAGTGTTATATATAGTGTATATATATAGTGTACATATATAGTGTATATATATATATATAGTGTATATATATAGTGTATATATATAGTGTATATATAGTGTATATATATAGTGTATATATAGTGTATATATATAGTGTATATATAGTGTATATATGTAGTGTATATATATAGTGTATATATAGTGTATATATATAGTGTATATATATAGTGTATATATAGTGTATATATAGTGTATATATATAGTGTATATATATAGTGTATATATAGTGTATATATAGTGTATATATATAGTGTATATATATAGTGTATATATAGTGTATATATATAGTGTATATATATAGTGTATATATATAGTGTATATATATAGTGTATATATATAGTGTATATATATAGTGTATATATATAGTGTATATATATAGTGTATATATATAGTGTATATATATAGTGTATATATATAGTGTATATATATAGTGTATATATATAGTGTATATATAGTGTATATATAGTGTATATATATAGTGTATATATAGTGTATATATAGTGTATATATATAGTGTATATATAGTGTATATATATAGTGTATATATAGTGTATATATATAGTGTATATATAGTGTATATATATAGTGTATATATAGTGTATATATATAGTGTATATATAGTGTATATATATAGTGTATATATAGTGTATATATATAGTGTATATATAGTGTATATATATAGTGTATATATAGTGTATATATATAGTGTATATATATACATCGCCATTCTTACACACACGCACACGCTCCTTCTCTGACACACTTTGCTTCTCTCAAATTTTATCAGTTACTTCCGTCTTGTGGATACGCACACACATACACACACACACATACACACACACACACATACACACACACACATACACACACACATATACACACACATACACATGCATATACACACTCACATACATACACACATACACACACATATACACATACACACATACATACACACACACATATACACACACATATACACACACACATACACACATACACACATACACACACATACACACACACACATACACACAGATATTTACACACATACACACATCCGTTCACACACATACACATCCTTTCACACACATACGCACACACACACACAGTCACACATCCTTTCATACACACACACATCCTTTCATACATACATACATCCTTCTATATCCACACACACACACATGTCCTCATCTCCACATTGGTTGGTGTTAGTGTCATGATAAACTACACTTGGTACTCTCAGTAAAATGGCTGATGTTAAGGAAACCCTAGCAAAGCTGCAACTTATTTAAATATGTTGTTAGTGTTGGGAAATATCTGGTCTGTAACAAGTTCATCTTGTCTGTAACATGTACATCTGGTCTGTAAAAAGTACATCTTGTCTGTAACAATTACATCTGATCTGTAACAAGTACATCTGCTCTGTAACAAGTACACCTTGTCTGTAACAATTACATCTGATCTGTAACCAGTTCATCTTGTCTGTAACAATTACATCTGATCTCTAACAAGTACATCTGATCTGTAACAAGTACATCTGATCTGTAACAAGTTCATCTTGTCTGTAACAAGTTAATCTTGTCTGTACAAGTTCATCTGTGCTCTGTAACAAGTTCATCTTGTCTGTAACAATTACATCTGATCTGTAACAATGTAACAAGTAAATCTGGTCTATAACCAGTACATCTGGTCTATAACCAGTATATCTGGTCTATAACCAGTACATCTGGTCTATAACCAGTACATCTGGTCTATAACAACCATCCAGTTCTTTGGAAAAGTGAAAATAAAATAATAGTTTCTACTAGAAAATATGTTTGGTGATAGGAAGAACATCCAGTCATAGAAAACTTGTCAGACAAATGGTCAAAGGACTCTTCAGCTGGGTAAGACATGACAACATTCCTTGTGTTGGTGTGATAATAAAATACACTCAGTACACTCTGTAAAGTTGTTAGTGATAGGAAGGATATCCAGTCATAGAAAACTTACCAAAACAAACAAAGGTTCAAGAGGATTCTTCAGTTTGGTAAAAGATAATCTCGTTATTACTGGTGCCACAATAAAATACACCCAGCACACTCTGCAAGAATGTGAGAATATGTGTAAGCAAGATGTGGGCCCCACACCCTTTGCTTCAGCTGGTCTGAGAGGTCCACTAGCTCTCATTAAGTAATGACTTGGTCTGTGACAACCCAACCAAGACTTGCTAGCAAGGAAAATAGATGTTAAATGATGATGATGATGTTTGTTAGGCCAGTGCTTATCCTAGTTTCATGACGTGAAGTGTCTGAGAACCCACAACATTATGGGTGTATGTTCACCACCCTTACCATTAAGCCACACACCTCTTCTAAAGAGGATGATGGAAATAAATCTATTTTTCAGTGTAATATAAAATGATTTTGTTACTATTCGATTATGAAATATGGAAGTATTTTTTCCTATATAATGAAAGAAAAAAAATTCCTCTTGATCTATGTTGTAACTAAAAATGGTACTTTGCAATTTAGTATAGGAATTCAAGACTTTTACTTCTTATGATCAGAGAATTATTGATTTTGACTATTCAGCAGGAAAATATTTGCCTCTGATGTTGAAGAAATTCAAGAAAATAAAAAGAAAAAAAACACAGAAACACACAAATAATGAACTGAATTTTTATTGATTTGTATTTTTTTGAGAAGTTGCGCTACAAATAATATATGTCTTTATATATGATTACACGTTCTTACATATGAAAGAACAAATTTAATGTAGAAACGATGTGTTGTTTAAAGTGTGTATTTCTTACCAGACACTAGGATTTCTAAGGTATAACTATAGAGAGATGATACGATTAATGAGACTCAATAAAAACTATGATGAAATAAACTATTGTCTTTCAGTTTTTCTTTTTGTAAAGATATATTTTAACTGTAATTTATCAGTAATCAGATTGAAATATTACTTCATGTCTATAATTTTCAAATCATTTGTGAAAATAAGTAAGGAAAGGATCTGATACTATGGACATGTGGTTAGAATGTCTCGGGGAAAGAATCACTGGACAGATTTATGGGCAAAACCAACTGGCAGGAGACCCAGGGGTGGACTCCAAGCAAGATGGTTGGATAACATGCATGACCTTGGCAGGTTTCGCTTAGGGATCCAGCCGGATAAATTGGAGACAGTTGCTTCTGACAGGACCTGCTAGAAGGAGTGTTTGAGGACTCTTCCCTCATGACCCTCCCAAGAATAAGTGGGGGAAGAAGGAAACTATGTTTCCAATGGTCTTTCCATTGCTGATACTATCTTCCAGTCATAATTCCAGGTAGAAGGACATGAGATTTGAACTCAGAACACACACAACCAAATCAAATACCACAAAACATTCTGTCTGACTCATTAACAACTCCCCCAGTTTACCTCCCAGAGAGTAGTAATTTATCAACCCCCAGAAGGATGAAGGGTAAAGTTTACCTCAGTAGAATTAAAGCAGAGTGAACCAATACTGCAGCATTTTATAGAACATATTAGAATTTAGAGATCCATTATTAAAATTGTGTAGTGGGAGTAGAGCATCAGATAAAATACCACATGGCATTTTATTATCATCCTTTATGTTCATCATCATTATCCTCATTATCATCGTTTTTACCTCAGATTCCTCTTAAACCCATCTCCCTCAGCTCATCCAAGCTCTGCCTTTCTCTCACATTTACATTGCACATCTAACAAAACGTGGCTGCTTCATTTCTCTCCAGTCTACACATGTCCTCCACAGTTACAGCCCATGTCTCACTACCATGTAGCACCACATGTCCTCCACAGTTACAGCCCATGTTTCACTACCATGTAGCACCACATGTCCTCTGCAGTTACAGTCCATGTTTCACTACCATGTAGCACCACATGTCCTCCGCAGTTACAGCCCATGTTTCACTACTATGTAGCACCACATGTCTTCTGCAGTTACAGTCCATGTCTCACTACCATGTAGCATCACATGTCTTCTGCAGTTACAGTCCATGTCTCACTACCATGTAGCACCACATGTTTTCTGCAGTTACATCCCACGTTTCACTACCATGTGGCACTACATGTCCTCCTCAGATACAGCCCATGTTTCACTACCATGTAGCACCACATATCCTCCACAGTTACAGCCCATTCTCACTACCATGTAGCATCACATGTCCTCTATAGTCACAGTCCATGTCTCACTACCATGTAGCATCACATGACTTCTGCAGTCACAGCCCATGTTTCACTACCATGTAGCACCACATGTCTTCTGCAGTTACAGTCCATGTTTCACTAACATGTAGCACCACATGTCTTCTGCAGTTACAGTCCATGTTTCACTAACATGTAGCACCACATGTCTTCTGCAGTTACAGTCAATGTCTCACTATCATGTAGCACCACATGTCTTCAGCAGTCACAGCCCATGTTTCACTACCATGTAGCACCACATGTCTTCTGCAGTTACAGTCCATGTTTCACTAACATGTAGCACCACATGTCTTCTGCAGTTACAGTCCATGTCTCACTTCCATGTAGCACCACATGGCCTCCTCGGTTACATCCCATTATTCTCTACAATGCAGCACCACATGTCCTCCACAGTTACATCCCATGTTTCACTACCATTTAGCACCACATGTCCTCCACAGTTACAGCCCATGTCTCATTACCATGTAGCACAACATGTCCTCTGTAGTCACAGCCCATGTTTCACTACCATGTAGCACCACATGTCTTCTGTAGTCACAGCCCATGTTTCACTACCATGTAGCACATGTCTTCTGCAGTTACAGCTCATGTTTCACTACAATGCAGCACCACATGTCCTCCACAATTACAGCCCATGTTTCACTACCATGTAGCACCACATGTCTTCTGCAGTTACAGCCCATGTCTCACTACCATGTAGCATCACATGTCTTCTGCAGTTACAGTCCATGTCTCACTACCATGTAGCACCACATGTTTTCTGCAGTTACATCCCACGTTTCACTACCATGTGGCACTACATGTCCTCCTCAGATACAGCCCATGTTTCACTACCATGTAGCACCACATATCCTCCACAGTTACAGCCCATTCTCACTACCATGTAGCATCACATGTCCTCTATAGTCACAGTCCATGTCTCACTACCATGTAGCATCACATGACTTCTGCAGTCACAGCCCATGTTTCACTACCATGTAGCACCACATGTCTTCTGCAGTTACAGTCCATGTTTCACTAACATGTAGCACCACATGTCTTCTGCAGTTACAGTCCATGTTTCACTAACATGTAGCACCACATGTCTTCTGCAGTTACAGTCAATGTCTCACTATCATGTAGCACCACATGTCTTCAGCAGTCACAGCCCATGTTTCACTACCATGTAGCACCACATGTCTTCTGCAGTTACAGTCCATGTTTCACTAACATGTAGCACCACATGTCTTCTGCAGTTACAGTCCATGTCTCACTTCCATGTAGCACCACATGGCCTCCTCGGTTACATCCCATTATTCTCTACAATGCAGCACCACATGTCCTCCACAGTTACATCCCATGTTTCACTACCATTTAGCACCACATGTCCTCCACAGTTACAGCCCATGTCTCATTACCATGTAGCACAACATGTCCTCTGTAGTCACAGCCCATGTTTCACTACCATGTAGCACCACATGTCTTCTGTAGTCACAGCCCATGTTTCACTACCATGTAGCACATGTCTTCTGCAGTTACAGCTCATGTTTCACTACAATGCAGCACCACATGTCCTCCACAATTACAGCCCATGTTTCACTACCATGTAGCACCACATGTCTTCTGCAGTTACAGCCCATGTCTCACTACCATGTAGCACCACATGTCCTCCACAGCCACAGCCCATGTCTCACTACCATGTAGCACCACATGTCTCCACAGTCACAGCCCATGTTTCACTACCATGTAGCACCACATGTCTTCTGCAGTTACAGCCCATGTTTCACTACAATGCAGCATTGCACTTTGCCCACAGGTGTAATACAATTGTCCTTAATAGTAATGATGTTTGTGATGATGATGATAATAGAGATGATGATGATGACGATGATGGTGATGATTATATGAAATAGTTTTGTATCAGAGTATCAAAGAGTACTATACAGTAGTTTGGCATCAAAGATAAGAAATAAATACTTAGGAAAGATAAAATAAACAAACCAATAAATAAATCCTGTCAAAAGAAGTATAGACAGTGTTGTAAAGTATTGAGATGTGATCACAGGGTGTCTACAATGTTTGTTAAATCTAATGTAAAAGGTGAAACACTTATATACTGAAGGTGATATCTTTTACCAGAACATCTCTGTCAAGCTATACACCAGGAAATGGTTATTTACCAGAACTGTCTCTCTGTCAAGCTATACACCAGGAAATGGTTATTTACCAGAACATCTCTGTCAAGCTATACACCAAGAAATCGTTATTTACCAGAATTGTCTCTCTGTCAAGCTATACACCAGGAAATGGTTATTTACCAGAACATCTCTGTCAAGCTATACACCAGGAAATGGTTATTTACCAGAACTGTCTCTCTGTCAAGCTATACACCAGGAAATGGTTATTTACCAGAACTGTCTCTCTGTCAAGCTATACACCAGGAAATGGTTATTTACCAGAACATCTCTGTCAAGCTATACACCAGGAAATGGTTATTTACCAGAACTGTCTCTCTGTCAAGCTATACACCAGGAAATGGTTATTTACCAGAACTGTCTCTCTGTCAAGCTATACACCAGGAAATGGTTATTTACCAGAACATCTCTGTCAAGCTATACACCAGGAAATGGTTATTTACCAGAACTGTCTCTCTGTCAAGCTATACACCAGGAAATGGTTATTTACCAGAACATCTCTGTCAAGCTATACACCAAGAAATCGTTATTTACCAGAATTGTCTCTCTGTCAAGCTATACACCAGGAAATGGTTATTTACCAGAACATCTCTGTCAAGCTATACACCAGGAAATGGTTATTTACCAGAACTGTCTCTCTGTCAAGCTATATACCAAGAATTGGTTATTTACCAGAACTGTCTCTCGCGAATGACCATGGGGTTTGGATGGAGAAAGTTCCCCTCTGAGGCACAAGGTTTGTTTGTGGAAGACCATCAGTCAGCCATACATACCAGTCTCCCCTCTCCATGCCACCAATGTTGTCCAAGAGAAAGGCAATGGCTGATACAGCTTGGCACCAGTGACCGCAACACATTCCTACAGTTGAGTGAACTGGAGCAACAAGAAATAAAGTATCTTGCTCAAGGACACAACACAAAGCCCGGTCTAGGAATCGAACTCACAACTTCATGATTGTAAAGCCAATGCCCTAACTACTAAGCTTATGGTTATTTACTCTCTAAAGAATTATTTTAACCATTCCAGCATCAACAATTCCTGGACTATATCTTCAACTTAACATCCATTTAGCTTCTTTCTTTTCTTTTTTTTTCTTTTCTTCTCTCCTCTCACTCTCCTCTCCCTTTCTCTCTTCTCTCCTCTTACTCACCTCTCACTCTCCTCTCCCTTTCTCTCCCTCTCCTCTATCTATTCTTATATCCTACTTCAGAAATAATAATAATAATAATAATGAAATTATTGTGTAAGGTGCTCAGGTGCACTACAACTCGTCAAAGGTGTATGTATAGTACATGTGTGTATGTGTTAGCTGTAGTGTTGGCGGATCTCGGGAAGCATGGAGGCCTTAAAGGATGCAGTGTCTCGACAGCTAACAACTGATGCAGGTAGTTTGTTCCATGCTTCAGCAACTCTGAGCGTGAAAAAATG
>OZ024746.1:513047-650547 GCA_964016885.1 Eledone cirrhosa
CTGGACTAACTGTTGGCTACACTAACTGTTGGCTGGTCTAACTGTTGCCGGGACTAACTGTTGGCTGGTCTAACTGTTGGCTGGACTAACTGTTGGTTGGTCTAACTGTTGGCTGGAGTAACTGTTAGCTGGAGTAACTGTTGGCTAGTCTAACTGTTGGCTGGTCTAACTGTTGGCTACACTAACTGTTGGCTGGTCTAACTGTTGGCTGGAGTAACTGTTAGCTGGACTAACTGTTGGCTGGTCTAACTGTTGGCTGGTCTAACTGTTGGCTACACTAACTGTTGGTTGGTCTAACTGTTGGCTAGACTAACTGTTGGCTGGACTAACTGTTGGCTACACTAACTGTTGGCTGGTCTAACTGTTGGCTGGAGTAACTGTTAGCTGGAACTAATTGTTGGCTGGTCTAACTGTTGGCTACAGTAACTGTTGGCTGGTCTAACAGGTTGGCTGGTCTAACTGTTGGCTACACTAACTGTTGGCTGGACTAACTGTTCGCTGGTCTAACTGTTGGCTGGAGTAACTGTTGGCTACACTAACTGTTGGCTACACTAACTGTTGGCTGGAATAACTGTTGATTGGACTAACTGTTGGCTGGTCTAACTGTTGGCTACACTAACTGTTGGCTACACTAACTGTTGGCTGGTCTAACTGTTGGCTGGACTAACTGTTGGCTGGTCTAACTGTTGGCTGGACTAACTGTTGGCTGGAATAACTGTTGATTGGACTAACTGTTGGCTGGTCTAACTGTTGGCTACACTAACTGTTGGCTACACTAACTGTTGGCTGGTCTAACTGTTGGCTGGACTAACTGTTGGCTGGTCTAAATGTTGGCTGGACAAACTGTTGGCTGGACTAACTGTTGGCTACACTAACTGTTGGCTGGTCTAACTGTTGCCGGGACTAACTGTTGGCTGGTCTAACTGTTGGCTGGACTAACTGTTGGTTGGTCTAACTGTTGGCTGGAGTAACTGTTAGCTGGAGTAACTGTTGGCTAGTCCAACTGTTGGCTGGTCTAACTGTTGGCTACACTAACTGTTGGCTGGTCTAACTGTTGGCTGGAGTAACTGTTAGCTGGACTAACTGTTGGCTGGTCTAACTGTTGGCTGGTCTAACTGTTGGCTACACTAACTGTTGGTTGGTCTAACTGTTGGCTAGACTAACTGTTGGCTGGACTAACTGTTGGCTACACTAACTGTTGGCTGGAGTAACTGTTAGCTGGAACTAATTGTTGGCTGGTCTAACTGTTGGCTACAGTAACTGTTGGCTGGTCTAACAGGTTGGCTGGTCTAACTGTTGGCTACACTAACTGTTGGCTGGACTAACTGTTCGCTGGTCTAACTGTTGGCTGGAGTAACTGTTGGCTACACTAACTGTTGGCTACACTAACTGTTGGCTGGAATAACTGTTGATTGGACTAACTGTTGGCTGGTCTAACTGTTGGCTACACTAACTGTTGGCTACACTAACTGTTGGCTGGTCTAACTGTTGGCTGGACTAACTGTTGGCTGGTCTAACTGTTGGCTGGACTAACTGTTGGCTGGACTAACTGTTGGCTACACTAACTGTTGGCTGGTCTAACTGTTGGCTGGTCTAACTGTTGGCTACACTAACTGTTGGTTGGTCTAACTGTTGGCTGGAGTAACTGTTAGCTGGAGTAACTGTTGGCTAGTCTAACTGTTGGCTGGTCTAACTGTTGGCTACACTAACTGTTGGCTGGTCTTAATGTTGGCTGGAGTAACTGTTAGCTGGACTAACTGTTGGCTGGTCTAACTGTTGGCTGGTCTAACTGTTGGCTACACTAACTGTTGGCTGGTCTAACTCTTGGCTGGAGTAACTGTTAGCTGGAGTAACTGTTGGCTGGTCTAACTGTTGGGTGGTCTAACTGTTGGCTACACTAACTGTTGGCTGGTCTAACTGTTGGCTGGAGTAACTGTTGGCTGGGCTAACTGTTGGCTGGAGTAACTGTTGGCTGGGCTAACTGTTGGCTACACTAACTGTTGGCTGGTCTAACTGTTGGCTGGTCTAACTGTTGGCTGGTCTAACTGTTGGCTGGACTAACTTTTGGCTGGTCTAACTGTTGGCTGGAGTAACTGTTGGCTGGTCTAACTGTTGGCTGGACTAACTGTTGGCTGGAATAACTGTTGATTGGACTAACTTTTGGCTGGTCTAACTGTTGGCTACACTAACTGTTGGCTACACTAACTGTTGGCTGGTCTAACTGTTGGCTGGACTAACTGTTGGCTGGTCTAACTGTTGGCTGGACTAACTGTTGTTTGGACTAACTGTTGGCTACACTAACTGTTGGCTGGTCTAACTGTTGCCGGGACTAACTGTTGGCTGGTCTAACTGTTGGCTGGTCTAACTGTTGGCTGGACTAACTGTTGGCTGGTCTAACTGTTGGCTGGAGTAACTGTTGGCTGGTCTAACTGTTGGCTGGTCTAACTGTTGGCTGGACTAACTGTTGTCTGATCTAACTGTTGGCTGGACTAAATGTTGGTTGGTCTAACTGTTGGCTGGACTAAATGTTGGTTGGTCTAACTGTTGGCTGGAGTAACTGTTGGCTGGAGTAACTGTTAGCTGGAGTAACTGTTGGCTGGTCTAACTGTTGGCTGGTCTAACTGTTGGCTGGTCTAACTGTTGGCTACACTAACTGTTGGCTAGTCTAACTGTTGGCTGGAGTAACTGTTAGCTGGAGCAACTGTTGGCTGGACTAACTGTTGGCTGGAATAACTGTTGATTGGACTAACTGTTGGCTGGTCTAACTGTTGGCTACACTAACTGTTGGCTACACTAACTGTTGGCTGGTCTTAATGTTGGCTGGAGTAACTGTTAGCTGGACTAACTGTTGGCTGGTCTAACTGTTGGCTGGTCTAACTGTTGGCTACACTAACTGTTGGCTGGTCTAACTCTTGGCTGGAGTAACTGATAGCTGGAGTAACTGTTGGCTGGTCTAACTGTTGGCTGGTCTAACTGTTGGCTACACTAACTGTTGGCTGGTCTAACTGTTGGCTGGAGTAACTGTTGGCTGGACTAACTGTTGGCTGGTCTAACTGTTGGCTGGACTAACTGTTGGCTGGAATAACTGTTGCTTTGACTAACTGTTGGCTGGTCTAACTGTTGGCTACACTAACTGTTGGCTACACTAACTGTTGGCTGGTCTAACTGTTGGCTGGACTAACTGTTGGCTGGTCTAACTGTTGGCTGGACTAACTGTTGGCTACACTAACTGTTGGCTGGTCTAACTGTTGCCGGGACTAACTGTTGGCTGGTCTAACTGTTGGCTGGATTAACTGTTGGTTGGTCTAACTGTTGGCTGGAGTAACTGTTAGCTGCAGTAACTGTTGGCTAGTCTAACTGTTGGCTGGTCTAACTGTTGGCTACACTAACTGTTGGCTGCTCTAACTGTTGGCTGGAGTAACTGTTAGCTGGACTAACTGTTGGCTGGTCTAACTGTTGGCTGGTCTAACTGTTGGCTACACTAACTGTTGGTTGGTCTAACTGTTGGCTGGACTAACTGTTGGCTACACTAACTGTTGGCTAGTCTAACTGTTGGCTGGTCTAACTGTTGGCTGGACTAACTGTTGGCAGGTCTAACTGTTGGCTGGACTAACTGTTGGCTGGACTAACTGTTGGCTACACTAACTGTTGGCTGGTCTAACTGTTGGCTGGAGTAACTGTTAGCTGGAACTAATTGTTGGCTGGTCTATCTGTTGGCTGGAATAACTGTTGATTGGACTAACTGTTGGCTGGTCTAACTGTTGGCTACACTAACTGTTGGCTACACTAACTGTTGGCTGGTCTAACTGTTGGTTGGTCTAACTGTTGGCTGTAGTAACTGTTGGCTGGACTAACTGTTGGCTGGTCTAACTGTTGGCTGGACTAACTGTTGGCTACACTAACTGTTGGCTGGTCTAACTGTTGGCTGGACTAACTGTTGGCTGGTCTAACTGTTGGCTGGACTAACTGTTGGCTGGACTAACTGTTGGCTACACTAACTGTTGGCTGGTCTAACTGTTGCCGGGTCTAACTGTTGGCTGGACTAACTGTTGGTTGGTCTAACTGTTGGCTGGAGTAACTGTTAGCTGGAGTAACTGTTGGCTAGTCTAACTGTTGGCTGGTCTAACTGTTGGCTACACTAACTGTTGGCTGGTCTAACTGTTGGCTGGAGTAACTGTTAGCTGGACTAACTGTTGGCTGGTCTAACTGTTGGCTGGTCTAACTGTTGGCTACACTAACTGTTGGCTGGTCTAACTGTTGGCTGGAGTAACTGTTGGCTGGACTAACTGTTGGCTGGTCTAACTGTTGGCTGGACTAACTGTTGGCTGGAATAACTGTTGATTGGACTAACTGTTGGCTGGTCTAACTGTTGGCTACACTAACTGTTGGCTACACTAACTGTTGGCTGGTCTAACTGTTGGCTGGACTAACTGTTGGCTGGTCTAACTGTTGGCTGGACTAACTGTTGGTTGGACTAACTGTTGGCTACACTAACTGTTGGCTGGTCTAACTGTTGCCGGGACTAACTGTTGGCTGGTCTAACTGTTGGCTGGTCTAACTGTTGGCTGGACTAACTGTTGGCTGGTCTAACTGTTGGCTGGAGTAACTGTTGGCTGGTCTAACTGTTGGCTGGTCTAACTGTTGGCTGGACTAACTGTTGTCTGATCTAACTGTTGGCTTGACTAAATGTTGGTTGGTCTAACTGTTGGCTGGACTAAATGTTGGTTGGTCTAACTGTTGGCTGGAGTAACTGTTGGCTGGAGTAACTGTTAGCTGGAGTAACTGTTGGCTGGTCTAACTGTTGGCTGGTCTAACTGTTGGCTGGTCTAACTGTTGGCTACACTAACTGTTGGCTAGTCTAACTGTTGGCTGGAGTAACTGTTAGCTGGAGTAACTGTTGGCTGGACTAACTGTTGGCTGGAATAACTGTTGATTGGACTAACTGTTGGCTGGTCTAACTGTTGGCTACACTAACTGTTGGCTACACTAACTGTTGGCTGGTCTTAATGTTGGCTGGAGTAACTGTTAGCTGGACTAACTGTTGGCTGGTCTAACTGTTGGCTGGTCTAACTGTTGGCTACACTAACTGTTGGCTGGTCTTACTCTTGGCTGGAGTAACTGATAGCTGGAGTAACTGTTGGCTGGTCTAACTGTTGGCTGGTCTAACTGTTGGCTACACTAACTGTTGGCTGGTCTAACTGTTGGCTGGAGTAACTGTTGGCTGGACTGACTGTTGGCTGGTCGAACTGTTGGCTGGACTAACTGTTGGCTGGAATAACTGTTGATTGGACTAACTGTTGGCTGGTCTAACTGTTGGCTAAACTAACTGTTGGCTACACTAACTGTTGGCTGGTCTAACTGTTGGCTGGACTAACTGTTGGCTGGTCTAACTGTTGGCTGGACTAACTGTTGGCTACACTAACTGTTGGCTGGTCTAACTGTTGCCGGGACTAACTGTTGGCTGGTCTAACTGTTGGCTGGATTAACTGTTGGTTGGTCTAACTGTTGGCTGGAGTAACTGTTAGCTGCAGTAACTGTTGGCTAGTCTAACTGTTGGCTGGTCTAACTGTTGGCTACACTAACTGATGGCTGGTCTAACTGTTGGCTGGAGTAACTGTTAGCTGGACTAACTGTTGGCTGGTCTAACTGTTGGCTGGTCTAACTGTTGGCTACACTAACTGTTGGTTGGTCTAACTGTTGGCTGGACTAACTGTTGGCTACACTAACTGTTGGCTAGTCTAACTGTTGGCTGGTCTAACTGTTGGCTGGACTAACTGTTGGCTGGTCTAGCTGTTGGCTGGACTAACTGTTGGCTGGACTAACTGTTGGCTACACTAACTGTTGGCTGGTCTAACTGTTGGCTGGAGTAACTGTTAGCTGGAACTAATTGTTGGCTGGTCTATCTGTTGGCTGGAATAACTGTTGATTGGACTAACTGTTGGCTGGTCTAACTGTTGGCTACACTAACTGTTGGCTACACGAACTGTTGGCTGGTCTAACTGTTGCCAGGACTAACTGTTGGCTGGTCTAACTGTTGGCTGGACTAACTGTTGGTTGGTCTAACTGTTGGCTGGAGTAACTGTTAGCTGGAGTAACTGTTGGCTAGTCTAACTGTTGGCTGGTCTAACTGTTGGCTACACTAACTGTTGGCTGATCTAACTGTTGGCTGGAGTAACTGTTGGCTGGTCTAACTGTTGGCTGGAGTAACTGTTGGCTACACTAACTGTTGGTTGGTCTAACTGTTGGCTGGACTAACTGTTGGCTACACTAACTGTTGGCTGGTCTATCTGTTGGCTGGAGTAACTGTTAGCTGGACTAACTGTTGGCCGGTCTAACTGTTGGCTGGTCTAACTGTTGGCTACACTAACTGTTGGCTGGTCTAACTGTTGGCTGGTCTAACTGTTGGCTGGACTAACTGTTGGCTGGTCTATCTGTTGGCTGGAGTAACCGTTGGCTGGGCTAACTGTTGGCTGGAGTAACTGTTGGCTGGGCTAACTGTTGGCTACACTAACTGTTGGCTGGTATAACTGTTGGCTGGTCTAACTGTTGGCTGGTCTAACTGTTGGCTGGACTAACTTTTGGCTGGTCTAACTGTTGGCTGGAGTAACTGTTGGCTGGTCTAACTGTTGGCTGGTCTAACTGTTGGCTGGAGTAACTGTTGGCTGGTCTAACTGTTGGCTACACTAACTGTTGACTGGTCTAACTGCTGGCTGGAGTAACTGTTAGCTGGAGTAACTGTTGGCTGGATTAACTGTTGGCTGGAATAACTGTTGGCTGGACTAACTGTTGGCTGGTCTCACTGTTGGCTACACTAACTGTTGGCTACACTAACTGTTGGCTGGTCTAACTGTTGGTTGGTCTAACTGTTGGCTGGAGTAACTGTTGGCTGGACTAACTGTTGGCTGGTCTAACTGTTGGCTGGACTAACTGTTGGCTACACTAACTGTTGGCTGGTCTAACTGTTGGCTGGAGCAACTGTTAGCTGGATTAACTCTTGGATGGTCTAACTGTTGGCTACACTAACTGTTGGCTGGTCTAACTGTCGGCTGGAGTAATTGTTGGCTGGAATAAATGTTGGCTGGGCTAACTGTTGGCTGGAGTAACTGTTGGCTGGGCTAACTGTTGGCTGGGCTAACTGATGGCTGGTCTAACTGTTGCCTACACTAACTGTTGGCTGGTCTAACTGTTGGCTGGAGTAACTGTTGGCTGGAATAACTGTTGGCTGGAATAACTGTTGGCTGGAATAACTGTTGGCTGGACTAACTGTTGGCTGGTCTCACTGTTGGCTACACTAACTGTTGGCTGGTCTAACTGTTTGTTGGTCTAACTGTTGCCTGGAGTAACTGTTGGCTGGACTAACTGTTGGCTGGTCTAACTGTTGGCTGGACTAACTGTTGGCTACACTAACTGTTGGCTGGTCTAACTGTTGGCTGGAGTAACTGTTAGCTGGACTAACTGTTGGCTGGACTAACTGTTGGCTACACTAACTGTTGGCTGGTCTAACTGTTGCCGGGACTAACTGTTGGCTGGTCTAACTATTGGCTGGACTAACTGTTGGTTGGTCTAACTGTTGGCTGGAGTAACTGTTAGCTGGAGTAACTGTTGGCTAGTCTAACTGTTGGCTGGTCTAACTGTTGGCTACACTAACTGTTGGCTGGTCTAACTGTTGGCTGGAGTAACTGTTAGCTGGACTAACTGTTGGCTGGTCTAACTGTTGGCTGGTCTAACTGTTGGCTACACTAACTGTTGGCTACACTAACTGTTGGCTGGAATAACTGTTGATTGGACTAACTGTTGGCTGGTCTAACTGTTGGCTACACTAACTGTTGGCTACACTAACTGTTGGCTGGTCTAACTGTTGGCTGGACTAACTGTTGGCTGGTCTAACTGTTGGCTGGACTAACTGTTGGCTACACTAACTGTTGGCTGGTCTAACTGTTGCCGGGTCTAACTGTTGGCTGGTCTAACTGTTGGTTGGTCTAACTGTTGGCTGGAGTAACTGTTAGCTGGAGTAACTGTTGGCTAGTCTAACTGTTGGCTGGTCTAACTGTTGGCTACACTAACTGTTGGCTGATCTAACTGTTGGCTGGAGTAACTGTTGGCTGGTCTAACTGTTGGCTGGAGTAACTGTTGGCTACACTAACTGTTGGTTGGTCTAACTGTTGGCTGGACTAACTGTTGGCTACACTAACTGTTGGCTGGTCTAACTGTTGGCTGGAGTAACTGTTAGCTGGACTAACTGTTGGCCGGTCTAACTGTTGGCTGGTCTAACTGTTGGCTACACTAACTGTTGGCTGGTCTAACTGTTGGCTGGTCTAACTGTTGGCTGGACTAACTGTTGGCTGGTCTATCTGTTGGCTGGAGTAACTGTTGGCTGGGCTAACTGTTGGCTGGAGTAACTGTTGGCTGGGCTAACTGTTGGCTACACTAACTGTTGGCTGGTCTAACTGTTGGCTGGTCTAACTGTTGGCTGGTCTAACTGTTGGCTGGACTAACTTTTGCCTGATCTAACTGTTGGCTGGAGTAACTGTTGGCTGGTCTAAATGTTGGCTGGTCTAACTGTTGGCTGGAGTAACTGTTGGCTGGTCTAACTGTTGGCTACACTAACTGTTGGCTGGTCTAACTGTTGGCTGGAGTAACTGTTAGCTGGAGTAACTGTTGGCTGGATTAACTGTTGGCTGGAATAACGGTTGGCTGGACTAACTGTTGGCTGGTCTCACTGTTGGCTACACTAACTGTTGGCTACACTAACTGTTGGCTGGTCTAACTGTTGGTTGGTCTAACTGTTGGCTGCAGTAACTGTTGGCTGGACTAACTGTTGGCTGGTCTAACTGTTGGCTGGACTAACTGTTGGCTACACTAACTGTTGGCTGGTCTAACTGTTGGCTGGACTAACTGTTGGCTGGTCTAACTGTTGGCTGGACTAACTGTTGGCTGGACTAACTGTTGGCTACACTAACTGTTGGCTGGTCTAACTGTTGCCGGGTCTAACTGTTGGCTGGACTAACTGTTGGTTGGTCTAACTGTTGGCTGAAGTAACTGTTAGCTGGAGTAACTGTTGGCTAGTCTAACTGTTGGCTGGTCTAACTGTTGGCTACACTAACTGTTGGCTGGTCTTAATGTTGGCTGGAGTAACTGTTAGCTGGACTAACTGTTGGCTGGTCTAACTGTTGGCTGGTCTAACTGTTGGCTACACTAACTGTTGGCTGGTCTAACTCTTGGCTGGAGTAACTGTTGGCTGGACTAACTGTTGGCTGGTCTAACTGTTGGCTGGACTAACTGTTGGCTGGAATAACTGTTGATTGGACTAACTGTTGGCTGGTTTAACTGTTGGCTACACTAACTGTTGGCTACACTAACTGTTGGCTGGACTAACTGTTGGCTGGTCTAACTGTTGGCTGGAGTAACTGCTGGCTGGTCTAACTGTTGGCTACACTAACTGTTGGCTGGACTAACTGTTGTCTGATCTAACTGTTGGCTGGACTAAATGTTGGTTGGTCTAACTGTTGGCTGGACTAAATGTTGGTTGGTCTAACTGTTGGCTGGAGTAACTGTTGGCTGGAGTAACTGTTAGCTGGATTAACTGTTGGCTGGTCTAACTGTTGGCTGGTCTAACTGTTGGCTGGTCTAACTGTTGGCTACACTAACTGTTGGCTAGTCTAACTGTTGGCTGGAGTAACTGTTAGCTGGAGTAACTGTTGGCTGGACTAACTGTTGGCTGGAATAACTGTTGATTGGACTAACTGTTGGCTGGTCTAACTGTTGGCTACACTAACTGTTGGCTACACTAACTGTTGGCTGGTCTTAATGTTGGCTGGAGTAACTGTTAGCTGGACTAACTGTTGGCTGGTCTAACTGTTGGCTGGTCTAACTGTTGGCTACACTAACTGTTGGCTGGTCTAACTCTTGGCTGGAGTAACTGATAGCTGGAGTAACTGTTGGCTGGTCTAACTGTTGGCTACACTAACTGTTGGCTGGTCTAACTGTTGGCTGGAGTAACTGTTGGCTGGACTAACTGTTGGCTGGTCTAACTGTTGGCTGGACTAACTGTTGGCTGGAATAACTGTTGTTTGGACTAACTGTTGGCTGGTCTAACTGTTGGCTACACTAACTGTTGGCTGGTCTAACTGTTGGCTGGACTAACTGTTGGCTGGTCTAACTGTTGGCTGGTCTAACTGTTGCCGGGACTAACTGTTGGCTGGTCTAACTGTTGGCTGGATTAACTGTTGGTTGGTCTAACTGTTGGCTGGAGTAACTGTTAGCTGCAGTAACTGTTGGCTAGTCTAACTGTTGGCTGGTCTAACTGTTGGCTACACTAACTGTTGGCTGGTCTAACTGTTGGCTGGAGTAACTGTTAGCTGGACTAACTGTTGGCTGGTCTAACTGTTGGCTGGTGTAACTGTTGGCTACACTAACTGTTGGTTGGTCTAACTGTTGGCTGGACTAACTGTTGGCTACACTAACTGTTGGCTAGTCTAACTGTTGGCTGGTCTAACTGTTGGCTGGACTAACTGTTGGCTGGACTAACTGTTGGCTGGACTAACTGTTGGCTGGACTAACTGTTGGCTGGTCTAACTGTTGGCTGGAGTAACTGTTAGCTGGAACTAATTGTTGGCTGGTCTATCTGTTGGCTGGAATAACTGTTGATTGGACTAACTGTTGGCTGGTCTAACTGTTGGCTACACTAACTGTTGGCTACACTAACTGTTGGCTGGTCTAACTGTTGCCGGGACTAACTGTTGGCTGGTCTAACTGTTGGCTGGACTAACTGTTGGTTGGTCTAACTGTTGGCTGGAGTAACTGTTAGCTGGAGTAACTGTTGGCTGGTCTAACTGTTGGCTACACTAACTGTTGACTGGTCTAACTGCTGGCTGGAGTAACTGTTAGCTGGAGTAACTGTTGGCTGGATTAACTGTTGGCTGGAATAACTGTTGGCTGGACTAACTGTTGGCTGGTCTCACTGTTGGCTACACTAACTGTTGGCTACACTAACTGTTGGCTGGACTAACTGTTGGTTGGTCTAACTGTTGGCTGGAGTAACTGTTGGCTGGACTAACTGTTGGCTGGTCTAACTGTTGGCTGGACTAACTGTTGGCTACACTAACTGTTGGCTGGTCTAACTGTTGGCTGGAGCAACTGTTAGCTGGATTAACTCTTGGATGGTCTAACTGTTGGCTACACTAACTGTTGGCTGGTCTAACTGTCGGCTGGAGTAATTGTTGGCTGGAATAAATGTTGGCTGGGCTAACTGTTGGCTGGAGTAACTGTTGGCTGGGCTAACTGTTGGCTGGGCTAACTGATGGCTGGTCTAACTGTTGGCTGGACTAACTGTTGGCTGGTCAAACTGTTGGCTGGATAACTGTTGGCTGGTCTAACTGTTGCCTACACTAACTGTTGGCTGGTCTAACTGTTGGCTGGAGTAACTGTTGGCTGGAATAACTGTTGGCTGGAATAACTGTTGGCTGGAATAACTGTTGGCTGGACTAACTGTTGGCTGGTCTCACTGTTGGCTACACTAACTGTTGGCTGGTCTAACTGTTTGTTGGTCTAACTGTTGCCTGGAGTAACTGTTGGCTGGACTAACTGTTGGCTGGTCTAACTGTTGGCTGGACTAACTGTTGGCTACACTAACTGTTGGCTGGTCTAACTGTTGGCTGGAGTAACTGTTAGCTGGACTAACTGTTGGCTGGACTAACTGTTGGCTACACTAACTGTTGGCTGGTCTAACTGTTGCCGGGACTAACTGTTGGCTGGTCTAACTATTGGCTGGACTAACTGTTGGTTGGTCTAACTGTTGGCTGGAGTAACTGTTAGCTGGAGTAACTGTTGGCTAGTCTAACTGTTGGCTGGTCTAACTGTTGGCTACACTAACTGTTGGCTGGTCTAACTGTTGGCTGGAGTAACTGTTAGCTGGACTAACTGTTGGCTGGTCTAACTGTTGGCTGGTCTAACTGTTGGCTACACTAACTGTTGGCTACACTAACTGTTGGCTGGAATAACTGTTGATTGGACTAACTGTTGGCTGGTCTAACTGTTGGCTACACTAACTGTTGGCTACACTAACTGTTGGCTGGTCTAACTGTTGGCTGGACTAACTGTTGGCTGGTCTAACTGTTGGCTGGACTAACTGTTGGCTGGACTAACTGTTGGCTACACTAACTGTTGGCTGGTCTAACTGTTGCCGGGTCTAACTGTTGGCTGGTCTAACTGTTGGTTGGTCTAACTGTTGGCTGGAGTAACTGTTAGCTGGAGTAACTGTTGGCTAGTCTAACTGTTGGCTGGTCTAACTGTTGGCTACACTAACTGTTGGCTGATCTAACTGTTGGCTGGAGTAACTGTTGGCTGGTCTAACTGTTGGCTGGAGTAACTGTTGGCTACACTAACTGTTGGTTGGTCTAACTGTTGGCTGGACTAACTGTTGGCTACACTAACTGTTGGCTGGTCTAACTGTTGGCTGGAGTAACTGTTAGCTGGACTAACTGTTGGCCGGTCTAACTGTTGGCTGGTCTAACTGTTGGCTACACTAACTGTTGGCTGGTCTAACTGTTGGCTGGTCTAACTGTTGGCTGGACTAACTGTTGGCTGGTCTATCTGTTGGCTGGAGTAACTGTTGGCTGGGCTAACTGTTGGCTGGAGTAACTGTTGGCTGGGCTAACTGTTGGCTACACTAACTGTTGGCTGGTCTAACTGTTGGCTGGTCTAACTGTTGGCTGGTCTAACTGTTGGCTGGACTAACTTTTGCCTGATCTAACTGTTGGCTGGAGTAACTGTTGGCTGGTCTAAATGTTGGCTGGTCTAACTGTTGGCTGGAGTAACTGTTGGCTGGTCTAACTGTTGGCTACACTAACTGTTGGCTGGTCTAACTGTTGGCTGGAGTAACTGTTAGCTGGAGTAACTGTTGGCTGGATTAACTGTTGGCTGGAATAACGGTTGGCTGGACTAACTGTTGGCTGGTCTCACTGTTGGCTACACTAACTGTTGGCTACACTAACTGTTGGCTGGTCTAACTGTTGGTTGGTCTAACTGTTGGCTGCAGTAACTGTTGGCTGGACTAACTGTTGGCTGGTCTAACTGTTGGCTGGACTAACTGTTGGCTACACTAACTGTTGGCTGGTCTAACTGTTGGCTGGACTAACTGTTGGCTGGTCTAACTGTTGGCTGGACTAACTGTTGGCTGGACTAACTGTTGGCTACACTAACTGTTGGCTGGTCTAACTGTTGCCGGGTCTAACTGTTGGCTGGACTAACTGTTGGTTGGTCTAACTGTTGGCTGAAGTAACTGTTAGCTGGAGTAACTGTTGGCTAGTCTAACTGTTGGCTGGTCTAACTGTTGGCTACAC
Organism: Eledone cirrhosa; assembly: GCA_964016885.1. Lineage (NCBI taxonomy): Eukaryota > Metazoa > Mollusca > Cephalopoda > Octopoda > Eledonidae > Eledone > Eledone cirrhosa. Next base: position 526,388 of record OZ024746.1, read on the forward strand.
TAACTGTTGGCTGGTCTTAATGTTGGCTGGAGTAACTGTTAGCTGGACTAACTGTTGGCTGGTCTAACTGTTGGCTGGTCTAACTGTTGGCTACACTAACTGTTGGCTGGTCTAACTCTTGGCTGGAGTAACTGTTGGCTGGACTAACTGTTGGCTGGTCTAACTGTTGGCTGGACTAACTGTTGGCTGGAATAACTGTTGATTGGACTAACTGTTGGCTGGTTTAACTGTTGGCTACACTAACTGTTGGCTACACTAACTGTTGGCTGGACTAACTGTTGGCTGGTCTAACTGTTGGCTGGAGTAACTGCTGGCTGGTCTAACTGTTGGCTACACTAACTGTTGGCTGGACTAACTGTTGTCTGATCTAACTGTTGGCTGGACTAAATGTTGGTTGGTCTAACTGTTGGCTGGACTAAATGTTGGTTGGTCTAACTGTTGGCTGGAGTAACTGTTGGCTGGAGTAACTGTTAGCTGGATTAACTGTTGGCTGGTCTAACTGTTGGCTGGTCTAACTGTTGGCTGGTCTAACTGTTGGCTACACTAACTGTTGGCTAGTCTAACTGTTGGCTGGAGTAACTGTTAGCTGGAGTAACTGTTGGCTGGACTAACTGTTGGCTGGAATAACTGTTGATTGGACTAACTGTTGGCTGGTCTAACTGTTGGCTACACTAACTGTTGGCTACACTAACTGTTGGCTGGTCTTAATGTTGGCTGGAGTAACTGTTAGCTGGACTAACTGTTGGCTGGTCTAACTGTTGGCTGGTCTAACTGTTGGCTACACTAACTGTTGGCTGGTCTAACTCTTGGCTGGAGTAACTGATAGCTGGAGTAACTGTTGGCTGGTCTAACTGTTGGCTACACTAACTGTTGGCTGGTCTAACTGTTGGCTGGAGTAACTGTTGGCTGGACTAACTGTTGGCTGGTCTAACTGTTGGCTGGACTAACTGTTGGCTGGAATAACTGTTGATTGGACTAACTGTTGGCTGGTCTAACTGTTGGCTACACTAACTGTTGGCTGGTCTAACTGTTGGCTGGACTAACTGTTGGCTGGTCTAACTGTTGGCTGGTCTAACTGTTGCCGGGACTAACTGTTGGCTGGTCTAACTGTTGGCTGGATTAACTGTTGGTTGGTCTAACTGTTGGCTGGAGTAACTGTTAGCTGCAGTAACTGTTGGCTAGTCTAACTGTTGGCTGGTCTAACTGTTGGCTACACTAACTGTTGGCTGGTCTAACTGTTGGCTGGAGTAACTGTTAGCTGGACTAACTGTTGGCTGGTCTAACTGTTGGCTGGTGTAACTGTTGGCTACACTAACTGTTGGTTGGTCTAACTGTTGGCTGGACTAACTGTTGGCTACACTAACTGTTGGCTAGTCTAACTGTTGGCTGGTCTAACTGTTGGCTGGACTAACTGTTGGCTGGACTAACTGTTGGCTGGACTAACTGTTGGCTGGACTAACTGTTGGCTGGTCTAACTGTTGGCTGGAGTAACTGTTAGCTGGAACTAATTGTTGGCTGGTCTATCTGTTGGCTGGAATAACTGTTGATTGGACTAACTGTTGGCTGGTCTAACTGTTGGCTACACTAACTGTTGGCTACACTAACTGTTGGCTGGTCTAACTGTTGCCGGGACTAACTGTTGGCTGGTCTAACTGTTGGCTGGACTAACTGTTGGTTGGTCTAACTGTTGGCTGGAGTAACTGTTAGCTGGAGTAACTGTTGGCTAGTCTAACTGTTGGCTGGTCTAACTGTTGGCTACACTAACTGTTGGCTGGTCTAACTGTTGGCTGGTCTAACTGTTGGCTGGACTAACTGTTGGCTGGTCTATCTGTTGGCTGGAGTAACTGTTGGCTGGGCTAACTGTTGGCTGGAGTAACTGTTGGCTGGGCTAACTGTTGGCTACACTAACTGTTGGCTGGTCTAACTGTTGGCTGGTCTAACTGTTGGCTGGAGTAACTGTTGGCTACACTAACTGTTGGTTGGTCTAACTGTTGGCTGGACTAACTGTTGGCTACACTAACTGTTGGCTGGTCTAACTGTTGCCTGGAGTAACTGTTAGCTGGACTAACTGTTGGCCGGTCTAACTGTTGGCTGGTCTAACTGTTGGCTACACTAACTGTTGGCTGGTCTAACTGTTGGCTGGTCTAACTGTTGGCTGGACTAACTGTTGGCTGGTCTATCTGTTGGCTGGAGTAACTGTTGGCTGGGCTAACTGTTGGCTGGAGTAACTGTTGGCTGGGCTAACTGTTGGCTACACTAACTGTTGGCTGGTCTAACTGTTGGCTGGTCTAACTGTTGGCTGGACTAACTTTTGGCTGGTCTAACTGTTGGCTGGAGTAACTGTTGGCTGGTCTAACTGTTGGCTGGTCTAACTGTTGGCTGGAGTAACTGTTGGCTGGTCTAACTGTTGGCTACACTAACTGTTGGCTGGTCTAACTGTTGGCTGGAGTAACTGCTAGCTGGAGTAACTTTTGGCTGGATTAACTGTTGGCTGGAATAACTGTTGGCTGGACTAACTGTTGGCTACACTAACTGTTGGCTACACTAACTGTTGGCTGGTCTAACTGTTGGTTGGTCTAACTGTTGGCTGGAGTAACTGTTGGCTGGACTAACTGTTGGCTACACTAACTGTTGGCTGGTCTAACTGTTGGCTGGAGTAACTGTTAGCTGGACTAACTGTTGGCTGGTCTAACTGTTGGCTACACTAACTGTTGGCTGGTCTAACTGTCGGCTGGAGTAATTGTTGGCTGGAATAACTGTTGGCTGGTCTAACTGTTGGCTGGAGTAACTGTTGGCTGGGCTAACTGTTGGCGGGAGTAACCGTTGGCTGGGCTAACTGTTGGCTGGTCTAACTGTTGGCTGGTCTAACTGTTGGCTGGACTAACTGTTGGCTGGTCTAACTGTTGGCTGGAGTAACTGTTGGCTGGTCTAACTGTTGGCTGGTCTAACTGTTGGCTGGAGTAACTGTTGGCTGGTCTAACTGTTGGCTACACTAACTGTTGGCTGGTCTAACTGTTGGCTGGAGTAACTGTTGGCTACACTAACTGTTGGTTGGTCTAACTGTTGGCTGGACTAACTGTTGGCTACACAACTGTTGGCTGGTCTAACTGTTGGCTGGAGTAACTGTTAGCTGGACTAACTGTTGGCCGGTCTAACTGTTGGCTGGTCTAACTGTTGGCTACACTAACTGTTGGCTGGTCTAACTGTTGGCTGGTCTAACTGTTGGCTGGACTAACTGTTGGCTGGTCTATCTGTTGGCTGGAGTAACTGTTGGCTGGGCTAACTGTTGGCTAGAGTAACTGTTGGCTGGGCTAACTGTTGGCTACACTAACTTTTGGCTGGTCTAACTGTTGGCTGGTCTAACTGTTGGCTGGACTAACTTTTGGCTGGTCTAACTGTTGGCTGGAGTAACTGTTGGCTGGTCTAACTGTTGGCTGGTCTAACTGTTGGCTGGTCTAACTGTTGGCTGGAGTAACTGTTGGCTGGTCTAACTGTTGGCTACACTAACTGTTGGCTGGTCTAACTGTTGGCTGGAGTAACTGTTAGCTGGAGTAACTGTTGGCTGGATTAACTGTTGGCTGGAATAACTGTTGGCTGGGCTAACTGTTAGCTGGTCTCACTGTTGGCTACACTAACTGTTGGCTACACTAACTGTTGGCTGGTCTAACTGTTGGTTGGTCTAACTGTTGGCTGGAGTAACTGTTGGCTGGACTAACTGTTGGCTGGTCTAACTGTTGGCTGGACTAACTGTTGGCTACACTAACTGTTGGCTGGTCTAACTGTTGGCTGGAGTAACTGTTAGCTGGACTAACTGTTGGCTGGTCTAACTGTTGGCTACACTAACTGTTGGCTGGTCTAACTGTCGGCTGGAGTAATTGTTGGCTGGAGTAACTGTTGGCTGGGCTATCTGTTGGCTACACTAACTGTTGGCTGGTCTAACTGATGGCTGGAGTAACTGTTAGCTGGAGTAACTGTTGGCTGGACTAACTGTTGGCTGGTCTAACTGTTGATTGGACTAACTGTTGGCTGGTCTAACTGTTGGCTACACTAACTGTTGGCTACACTAACTGTTGGCTGGTCTAACTGTTGGCTGGAGTAACTGTTGGCTGGACTAACTGTTGGCTGGTCTAACTGTTGACTGGACTAACTGTTGGCTACACTAACTGTTGGCTGGTCTAACTGTTGGTTGGTCTAACTGTTGGCTGGAGTAACTGTTGACTGGACTAACTGTTGGCTGGTCTAACTGTTGGCTGGACTAACTGTTGGCTACACTAACTGTTGGCTGGTCTAACTGTTGGCTGGAGTAACTGTTAGCTGGACTAACTGTTGGCTGGTCTAACTGTTGGCTACACTAACTGTTGGCTGGTCTAACTGTCGGCTGGAGTAATTGTTGGCTGGAATAACTGTTGGCTGGTCTAACTGTTGGCTGGAGTAACTGTTGGCTGGGCTAACTGTTGGCTGGAGTAACTGTTGGCTGGGCTAACTGTTGGCTGGTCTAACTGTTGGCTGGTCTAACTGTTGGCTGGACTAACTTTTGGCTGGTCTAACTGTTGGCTGGTCTAACTGTTGGCTGGAGTAACTGTTGGCTGGTCTAACTGTTGCCTACACTAACTGTTGGCTGGTCTAACTGTTGGCTGGAGTAACTGTTAGCTGGAGTAACTGTTGGCTGGACTAACTGTTGGCTGGTCTAACTGTTGGCTGGACTAACTTTTGGCTGGTCTAACTGTTGGCTGGAGTAACTGTTGGCTGGTCTAACTGTTGGCTGGTCTAACTGTTGGCTGGAGTAACTGTTGGCTGGTCTAACTGTTGGCTACACTAACTGTTGGCTGGTCTAACTGTTGGCTACACTAACTGTTGGCTAGTCTAACTGTTGGCTGGTCTAACTGTTGGCTGGACTAACTGTTGGCTGGACTAATTGTTGGCTGGTCTAACTGTTGGCTACACTAACTGTTGGCTGGTCTAACAGGTTGGCTGGTCTAACTGTTGGCTACACTAACTGTTGGCCGGACTAACTGTCGGCTGGATTAACTGTTGGCTGGACTAACTGTTGGCTGGTCTAACTGTTGGCTGGACTAACTGTTGGCTACACTAACTGTTGGCTGGTCTAACTGTTGGCTGGAGTAACTGTTAGCTGGACTAACTGTTGGCTGGTCTAACTGTTGGCTACACTAACTGTTGGCTGGTCTAACTGTCGGCTGGAGTAATTGTTGGCTGGAATAACTGTTGGCTGGTCTAACTGTTGGCTGGAGTAACTGTTGGCTGGGCTAACTATTGGCTGGGGTAACTGTTGGCTGGGCTAACTGTTGGCTGGTCTAACTGTTGGCTGGTCTAACTGTTGGCTGGACTAACTGTTGGCTGGTCTAACTGTTGGCTGGAGTAACTGTTGGCAGGTCTAACTGTTGGCTGGTCTAACTGTTCACACAGCTGCAGATTATTCAACAACTAATGAGGAACAAGAGGAAACAATATTTAACTCTCCACTAGATATGGTCTACTTTTTCACTACTGGTGCTTTACATATGCTGGCCTTGAAAGGAATAAAACTTTGACAGTGCTTGACAAGATTTAAATTGTCAGCTGTTAAACTATTTATTTATCAATCATCTCATCTGACTTTTTCTCATCTGTTATTAAGAGACATATTTTCTTCTGTAAATGGAAACAGAAAATAGTTTTTGATTTGTTGTTTTTCCTTTACAGAATTTCTAAACAGACACATGATGTGTATGGATGATGATTGATGGGTGAAGAAGTGCCAGGAAATGCCTGTAGAAGGAAGCCACTGTAGAGGTAGACCAAAAAAGACCTGAGCAAAGGTTGTGACAGCTGACCTCAAATAACTGAGACTCACAGAGGCGATGATGAAGAAATGTGGCAAGTGGAGAGATGTTGTGCAGAAAAGGACCTGTCCAACCCATACAAGCATCATGATGACGACAATGATGACAACAACAGTGATATGATGATGATATAAACATTAAAGTCTATCCCAAACCCAGCAAGGGTTGGATGGGTCTAAATAGACCAAATCAGTATTGAAGCAGGCACTGACCTCCTCACAAACAGGCCAAGGGTCTGTATCCTGCTTACATACAGCCATACTGGGTCCATAGGAGTTGTTATGTCTTTTAACATTGACCTTGAGGGTGGCCCTATGGGTGTTTTTGAAGGACAGCATGGTTGATAGTGAGACATCAGGTGTCAGAGTTCTCAGTTAGGGTGGACCACCAATAATGGTCAATGTGACAGGCACCAAGAGATGTTTCCAAACAGTCCTTGTATCACTTCCTTGGTCCCCTTTTCTATGGACATACTAATTTACATATTATCAGTAGTTAATCAAGATATATATTAATTAATTCAGTAAACAGCCAAAGTATATGACAATGCTACAGTTGAATGTTTCGCTACATATCACACAGCTTTATATTTTATCACACAAACTAATATAAACTGTAACAATATTTCTATGAATTCCATCTATTGTATGTTTTATGAAAGAGGTAATAAAGTAGTTATGTTGAAGGTGGGACTTGAAACCAGACACTTTAGGTCACAACTCTCTTAACAACTAAACAGGTCACTCTCAATTAAAAATAAAACAAAACAAATCATTCATATTATTAGAAGTCTGTGTCAGTAAAGTGAGAAGAAGAAGAAGAAGAAGAAGAAGAAGAAGAAGAAGAAGGAGAAGAAGATATTTTGGTAAGTGGATTACTCAGAACTAGGTTACTAGTGTCTCTCATAAGTATTCTTTCTCTATCAGAGCTAAATTATATTTTAAAGCTTTAAAAAAATGTTTGAAGTAAACATCACTATCATCACTGCCATCATCAGCAGCAGCATAATCAACATCATCATCATCAGTGTCATCATCATCATCCTCATTATCATTGACATCATCACCATCATCATTATCATCATCACCATAAACAACAACTTCGATAACATCATCATCCTTTTTATTATCCATCCATTAGACGAGTTTTCTGCTATCCGTTGTCTTCCTTTGCCCTCTTTGCAAGGTTCAGTGTTCTGAGATCAGCCCCCCCCCCCCCCCCCACCACCACCCCACCCACCCACCCACCCACACACACACACACACACACACTCCATTTCTACCCAAGGGGTCGGCTACGTGCTGAGTTTTCATATAAAACGAGATTAAAAATATTATTCAGAGAAAGTTATTATAATCATCAATTGTAGAAAGTTGAGTCAGTGACAGAAAGATGAATAGTAAATCAACATTGGACATGAGCTACAAACACCAGATGTAGCAAAGTTGTTCAACTGAGTCAGTGACAGAAAGATGAATAGTAAATCAACATTGGACATGAGCTACAAACACCAGATGTAGCAAAGTTGTTCAACTGAGTCAGTGACAGTAAGATGAATAGTAAATTAACATTTGACATGAGCTACAGACACCAGATGTAGCAAAGTTGTTCAACTGAGTCAGTGACAGTAAGATGAATAGTAAATTAACATTTGACATGAGCTACAGACACCAGATGTAGCAAAGTTGTTCAGCTGAGTCAGTGACAGTAAGATGAATGGTAAATCAACATTTGACATGAGCTACTGACACCAGATGTAGCAAAGTTGTTCAACTGAGTCAGTGACAGTAAGATGAATAGTAAATTAACATTTGACATGAGCTACAGACACCAGATGTAGCAAAGTTGTTCAACTGAGTCAGTGACAGTAAGATGAATGGTAAATCAACATTTGACATGAGCTACTGACACCAGATGTAGCAAAGTTGTTCAACTGAGTCAGTGACAGTAAGATGAATAGTAAATCAACATTTGACATGAGCTACAGACACCATATGTAGCAAAGTTGTTCAACTGAGTCAGTGACAGTAAGATGAATAGTAATCAACATTTGACATGAGCTACAGACACCATATGTAGCAAAGTTGTTCAACTGAGTCAGTGACAGTAAGATGAATAGTAAATCAACATTTGACATGAGCTACAGACACCATATGTAGCAAAGTTGTTCAACTGAGTCAGTGACAGTAAGATGAATAGTAAATCAACATTTGACATGAGCTACAGACACCATATGTAGCAAAGTTGTTCAACTGAGTCAGTGACAGTAAGATGAATAGTAAATCAACATTTGACATGAGCTACAGACACCATATGTAGCAAAGTTGTTCAACTGAGTCAGTGACAGTAAGATGAATAGTAAATCAACATTTGACATGAGCTACAGACACCATATGTAGCAAAGTTGTTCAACTGAGTCAGTGACAGTAAGATGAATAGTAAATTAACATTTGACATGAGCTACAAACACCATATGTAGCAAAGTTGTTCAACTGCGTCAGTGACAGTAAGATGAATAGTAAATCAACATTTGACATGAGCTACAGACACCATATGTAGCAAAGTTGTTCAACTGAGTCAGTGACAGTAAGATGAATAGTAAATCAACATTTGACATGAGCTACAGACACCATATGTAGCAAAGTTGTTCAACTGAGTCAGTGACAGTAAGATGAATAGTAAATCAACATTTGACATGAGCTACAGACACCATATGTAGCAAAGTTGTTCAACTGAGTCAGTGACAGTAAGATGAATAGTAAATCAACATTTGACATGAGCTACTGACACCAGATGTAGCAAAGTTGTTCAACTGAGTCAGTGACAGTAAGATGAATAGTAAATCAACATTTGACATGAGCTACAGACACCATATGTAGCAAAGTTGTTCAACTGAGTCAGTGACAGTAAGATGAATAGTAAATCAACATTTGACATGAGCTACAGACACCAGATGTATCTGTATGTGTGTGTCTATGTGTGTATGTCTACATGTGTGTCTGTCTAGAGAACTACTCCCACTGTTGAAAACAAAAGGTTTCTTCCTATGTACAAAATGATGACTGCATGATGCCTGTGTGCGAAGTGCAATGCTGCATTGTGGTGAAACATGGGCTGTGACATAGGCCGGAGAGAAATGAAGCAGCTATGCTTCATTGGATGTGCAATGTAAATGTGAGAGAAAGGCATAGCTTGGATGAACTGAAGGAGAAACTGAGTTTAAAAGGAATTTGAGGTGGTGTGCAGGAGAGGAGACTGCATTGGTATGGACATGTAATGTGCATGGATGACGATTGATGGGTGGAGAAGTACCAGGAAATCCCAGTGGAAGGAAACTTCAGTAGAGGTTGACCAAGAAAGACCTGAGCAGAGGTGGTGAGAGCTGCTCTCAAATCACTGAGATTCACAGAGATGACAAAGAAACGTGGCGAGTGGAGAGATGTTTCCTGAGAAAGACCTGTCCAACCCATGCAAGTGTGGAAGAATGGGTGTAAAAACAATGATGATGATGACAACAATGATGACGATGATGATGACATAGTATACACTCTTCAGTATATTAACAATATACACTTAACATAGCTGTCTGCTTTATAGATAAGTGATAGGTATCATCATCATCATCACCATTTAAAACAGTAAAGTTGTTTAAATATACCATATTATAGATCTAAAGTACAGTCATATAGAGAGAATCTGGTGTAAATATATTTCACACACTTAACTAGAGTGGTTTAGTAATATAACTAACTAGAGTGGTTTAGTAATGGCAAAGCATAAACGAACTCAGAGTGAGACTGAGCATAAAATTAATCAAATGTTGTGTGCAGGAGAGGAGGATGTGTTGATATGGATGTGATGCATATGAAGGATGACAGCTGCATAAAAAGGTGCAGAGCACTAGAAGTCGATAGAAGCCGTGGAGTGGGGAGACCCAAGAAGACCTGGAACGAGGTGATAAAAGTGGACCTTGCCCAATTACACCTCTCAAAGGCGATGACACAGGACCATGACTTCTGACTTCCCACGGGTGCAAACTGAAGCTGAAGCATATAGATAATATGGCCCCGCCCTCTCTCAGCAAAGTGGTCATGGGGGTGTCAAAACAAAAAAGCACCCACACCACACTGTAAAGTGGTCATGTAGGTGCCACAGTAAAAAAGCACCCAGTACTTACTGTAAATGAGGTTGGTGTTAGGAAGGGCATCCAGCTGTAGAAATAAAGCCAGAATCAGTTCCTGTATGAGCAAGACAAGGTCACCCGACCTGGCATTGTCCACAACAGGACAACCCATCTAACCCATGGTAGCGTGGAAGAATGGACGTAAAACGGTCATGATGATGAGGATATATGTGTATATATATATATATATATATATATATATATATATATATATATATATATATATATATGTATGTATATATATATATATATATGTATATATATATATGTATATATATATATATATATATATATATATATATATAATGTATAATAAACAATACAATATAATTACCTCATTACCAGAGGTTTCCCGAATAAGACAAATACGAAAAACGTCCTCATTCGTTCATCGGACAAGGCCTTGTCCGACGAACGAATGAGAACGTTTTTCATATTCGTTTTATTCAGGAAACCTCTGGTAATGAGGTAATTATATTGTATTGTTTATTATACATTAAATTTTGCTCTGGTACTTACATAGAGCACTCTTCACTCCTATGACTTTTTCAATTTTCAACGGAAACTTCAATACTTATATTTATATATATATATATATGTGTGTGTGTATATATATATATGTATAGTCATGGTCAGGTCACCAGTTGGTGCTACTGGTAACATGTATCCCAGTACAACCTGTCTCATGGTCGGGTCGTTGGCGACTAAACTGGCAACTCCACCAAGGTTTCTTGGTGAGGAGGGTGACTTTGGACATCCTGCAGGACTAAAAACAAAACCTGTCAAAGGGCAAAGGAGCTCTTAAGAGTCAATGGCCATCCAAAATCAGCGGGCGAGATGACCCCTTAGCCTTTGTCAAGGCAGAATTCTAGGAGAAGGAGAGCTCTGATATAACACCTGCAACCCTGATGGTATCCAATGATGTTGACTTGTTCTTCTTTTTGGTAAATATCATCTTGGTTAAGAAAGTGGGACTGGCTTTGTGCAGTGCCTTTGCTCACTATAAAAGCTTCACGGCACAGGCATTGCTTTATATCTGCAGATCTCTCTGCACTTGTCGTTACATGGTACCATGGGCCCAGCACTATGTGTCAATAATTGTCACAAGTGCAGTGTTTGTACCAGAGTTTTCAATACGCTGGCTGGACTAAAAAGTCACACTCGTTCAGCGCATCGGTAAGGGTTCTCCTACATCGAAAACGAGTTGGCAGCCACCATATATGTATATATATACATATATATATATATATATATATATATCATATAGTCATCATTATCATTGTTTGTCCACGTTTCTCTTGCTGGTTTAAAGAACATATAACAGATTATATAAACATGTGTGCTTGTATCTGTATGTGTGTGTCTATGTGTGTATGTCTACATGTGTGTCTGTGTGTGTGTGTGTGTGTGTCCGTCTGTATGTGTGTGTGTGTGTGAGTCTGTATGTGTGTGTGTCTGTATGTGTGTATGTCTGTGTACGTGTGTGTGTGTGTCTGTACGTGTGTGTGTGTGTCTGTATGTGTGTGTCTGTATGTCTGTATGTCTGTGTGTCTGTATGTCTGTGTGTCTGTCTGTGTGTGTGTATGTATGTGTGTGTGTGTGTGTGTCTGTCTGTCTGTACGTGTGTGTGTATGTATGTGTGTCTGTCTGTGTGTATGCATGTGTATGTGTGTGTCTGTGTGTGTGTGTGTTTTTATGTCTGTGTGTATGTGTATGTGTGTGTATGTCTGTACGTGTGTGTATGTCTGTATGTATGTGTGTGTATGTCTGTGTATGTGTGTATGTCTGTGTATGTGTATGTGTGTGTGTGTGTATGTATGTATGTGTGTATGTCTGTGTGTCTGTGTGTGTGTGTATGTCTGTGTATGTGTATGTGTGTGAATGTATGTCTGTGTGTCTGTGTGTGTGTGCGTATGTATGTGTGTGTATGTATGTCTGTGTGTGTGTGTGTATGCCTGTACGTGGAGAGAGATGTAGAATGGTCAGAGAGAGGTTTATAAATAATTACTTTTCTCTCTTCTTTCAGACAACAACAACATCCATTGATGTGTTCTGACATGTTGGACAGTTGCTATGACAATGTCTTAGTCTATTGATAAACTTTCTCTCTCCTCTCTTCTCATCATCCTCACCTCTATTTAATGTCTATTATGTTAGACAGCCATCGATGCCGGTGGATTGGCAGTATCGGTAGAGGGTCGGACGCCATGTTTTGACGCATAGAGTTACGTCCCTTTACTATCTGAGTTCAAATCCCGCCGAGGTTGACTTTGCCTTTCATTCTTACGGGGTCGATAAAATAAAGTACCAGTAATGCACTGGATAATTGCTGGCCTTGTGCCTAAAGTAGAAACAATTATGTTAGACAGCCATCATGTACTAAGGACTAGCCAGGTAACAAGGTCCTGGTAACATGTTTCTATGGCTGGATGTCCTTCCTAACACCAACCACTTCACAGTGTCGACTTACAGGGTGAGATGGGTACTTTTTTTGAGGCAATAAAAGGTTTGGATGACGACAATTGCATGCATCGTCCCACCCTGGGGGAGTTGTATTGACATCCAGCTTTTCTTGAACATTTTTACACCCAATCCTCCCTAGTTCTGAATATAGCAGGTTTGTTTCCAGAAAAGGAGAGAAAGGAAGTGAGAAAGAGGAAGAATTGACCCCCAGTATTAGACTGGTATTTTCTTTATCAACCTCGAATAGATGAAAGGAACACAAAAAGACATGATATGCTGAGAGGACCTGCACAACTTAACATCTTGATGATGATCATGATATGGTGTGTGTGTGTGTGTGTGTGTGTGTGTGTGTGTGTGTGTGTGTGTCACGTAAAACCTGTTATACTTTCTTCAAAACTCCACTGTGCTGCTTTCATTAACCGCTTTCTTAGTTTTCACTCTCTATTTCCCCCCTCTCTCTCTTTCTCCCCCCCCCCTCTTTTCCACTCTCTCTCTCCCTCTCTTCCACTCTCCGCCCCTCTCCCTCCCTTCCTCTCTCTCTATCTCCCTCCCTCCCTTCCTCTCTCCCTTCTTTCTCTTATATCTTACTTGTTATATTTTACAATAGAAATGACATTCCTCTCATTCCTGAAGATAATCTCATTAACCAGGTGAATACATCTTACATGTTCATTAGCATTTATACTATACCACACCTGAGAGTCAATCACAGGTAGAGGTGTCACTAGTTATACCACACCTGAGTCAATCACAGGTAGAGGTGTCACTAGTTATACCACACCTGAGAGTCAATCACAGGTAGAGGTGTCACTAGTTATACCACACCTGAGTCAATCACAGGTAGAGGTGTCACTAGTTATACCACACCTGAGAGTCAATCACAGGTAGAGGTGTCACTAGTTATACCATGCCTGAGTCAATCACAGGTAGAGGTGTCACTAGTTATACCATGCCTGAGTCAATCACAGGTAGAGGTGTTACTAGTTATACCACACCTGAGTCAATCACAGGTAGAGGTGTCACTAGTTATACCACACCTGAGAGACAATCACAGGTAGAGGTTCACTAGTTATACCACACCTGAGAGACAATCACAGGTAGAGGTGTCACTAGTTATACCACACCTGAAAGCCAATCACAGGTAGAGGTGTCACTAGTTATACCACACCTGAAAGCCAATCACAGGTAGAGGTGTCACTAGTTATACCACACCTGAGAGTCAATCACAGGTAGAGGTGTCACTAATTATACCACACCTGAGAGACAATCACAGGTAGAGGTTCACTAGTTATACCACACCTGAGAGTCAATCACAAGTAGAGGTGTCACTAGTTATACCACACCTGAGAGTCAATCACAGGTAGAGGTGTCACTAGTTATACCACACCTGAAAGCCAATCACAGGTAGATGTGTCACTAATTATACCACACCTGAGAGACAATCACAGGTAGAGGTGTCACTAGTTATACCACACCTGAGAGACAATCACAGGTAGAGGTTCACTAGTTATACCACACCTGAGAGACAATCACAGGTAGAGGTGTCACTAGTTATACCACACCTGAAAGCCAATCACAGGTAGAGGTGTCACTAGTTATACCACACCTGAAAGCCAATCACAGGTAGAGGTGTCACTAGTTATACCACACCTGAGAGTCAATCACAGGTAGAGGTGTCACTAATTATACCACACCTGAGAGACAATCACAGGTAGAGGTTCACTAGTTATACCACACCTGAGAGTCAATCACAGGTAGAGGTGTCACTAGTTATACCACACCTGAGAGTCAATCACAGGTAGAGGTGTCACTAGTTATACCACACCTGAAAGCCAATCACAGGTAGAGGTGTCACTAGTTTGACAGGTATTCTTCATTATATTTACCTGCTTTATTTAATCAGACCATTATAATAACACCTCTGATTATTCCTTATGTGGAGGTGCATGACCTAGTGGTAAGGGTGACCTAGTGGTAAGGGTGACCCAGTGGTAAGGGTGACCCAGTGTTAAGGGTGACCTAGTGGTAAGGGTGACCTAGTGGTAAGGGTGACCTAGTGGTAAGGGTAACCCAGTGGTATGGGTGACCCAGTGGTAAGGGTGACCCAGTGATAAGGGTGACCCAGTGTTAGGGGGGACCTAGTGGTAAGGGTGACCTAGTGGTAAGGGTGACCCAGTGGTAAGGGTGACCTAGTGGTAAAGGTGTTGGACTTACAATCATAATGTCGTGGGTTCAATTCCTGTGTTGTGTTCTTGAGCAAAACACTTCATTTCACGTTGCTCCAGTATACTCAGCTGAAAATGAGTACCAGTAATAGCTGGGGGGTTTAACCCTGTGATGGACTGGAGTACTGTCCAGGGCAGACTTTACCCTCAGTCGCTTCATACCACAAAACCAGGATAAGACCCGACCTTATGAGTCTCCTGGCTTAAGATATACTTTACTTAGACTAGAAGTGTATCCCGGCGTTGCACGGGTAAGAACATTGGTAATAGCACCTCCAATGAGAAACGTTTATTTGTGAGTGCCTGTTAAAAACTCATGAAAATATACTGACAGGAAACTTGTTTTATTTGGAGAAAATTAAGAAGTTGAAAGTAGAGTTTAGCTGTCTACGTGCATTGTTCATAGAAATATTGTTGAGCCCCTTCTTTTCATACTCCTCTGATTTGGCCTATTGGAGTAAATGTGAAAGAGAAAGTCACAGGTTAAGTTGGCAGAGGTTCCAATGTCATAGCAGTAAGGCGTAGGCTACTTACCTCAAAAGTTCATTCGCACTCTTTCCACTAAGTTACTCTTTCTCTCTATCCCTCTCGGTGCAGTCCCTTGCAAATTTCTCACGTAAGCCTGATGTAGATTTGCACCCGATCCATCTACCCGATGCACATGTCCGCTTTGTAGGAAGGAGTGACCAGCAGTACGTTTTTCAGTATTATTACGAAAAGGTGTAGCAGAGAATCCCACGTGAACTAACAGTTCGGGAGGAAACTGTTTACCTCAAAGATTCATTTGCCATCGTTCTTGTCAACGCTCCGTTTAGTTGGTATTTGTTGGTCTACAGTTAGATGAATGGTGCACAAAGGGTTAATGTTTATTGGCAAGAAGTTTTTTGAATAATAAAAGACGTGTTAAAGCGACCTACAATGTATCTGTGTGTATATATATTAACCTTTTAAGGAAGTACACCAGTCCAGCCTCCTGTTATTCTATAATAATTAACTCCATACTCACACCACCAACTACACAAACGAAGACGGGTGAGTTGCATTACGTTGAGTGCTCTCCATAAAATTACATCGAGATTGACCATACGGAATGACCAGTTCTATCCAGTGGTGAACCAACAAACCTAAATAAATATATATACACACAGATACATACACATGTGTATGTATGTATATATATATATATATGTGTGTGTGTGTGTATATACATATATTTTTATGTGTATATTTATATATATATGTATATATGTATGTGTTTGTATATGTATATATATATATATATATATATATATATGAATGTATATGTGTATATATGTGTGTGTATATGTATATATGTGTATTTATATATATATATGTATATATAAGTATATATGTATATATATGTCGAGGCACATGGCTTAGTGGTTAGAGCATTGGCCTTGCAATCGAAACGTTGTGAGTTCAATTCTCAGACCGAGTGATGTGTTGTTTCCTTGAGCAAGACACTTTATTTCACATTGCTCTAGTTCACTCAGCTGTAGAAATGAGATGATAGGGACTGGGGTCTCTATCATTCCACTGCAAAGTGGTCGTGGAGGTGCCACGGCACAAAAGCACCCAGCACTCACTGTAAATGAGGTTGGTGTTAGGAAGGGCATCCAGCTGTAGAAATCAAGCCAGAATCAGTTCCCGTTCCACCCTTGCAAGCAGGGAAAAGCGGACGTAAAATGGTGAAAAAAAAAAAATATATATATATATATATGTGTGTGTGTGTGTGTGAATGTAGCGAAGATAATACGTCAGCAATGACGTGTTCGTCAAAATGTCGTTATGCAAATAGCCAGACATACAGATAGATATTATAAGGGCTCGACAGAGATCGATAACCGACGCCTAACACCCATTTAACAACAGAAAATTGAAAAATAAAAGTGACAGTTAGTATCTTTAGACCGCAAGTAATATATAGATGCAAGTTTGGAGTCAATTGGAGTAGAAATGTGGATTTGTATAGACTTTGCAAAAATGAGGACACGGACACATACACACACACAACAGTTTTATATATATAGATAATCCTTTGAGCTATTCTTGAGTATATTTTATCTAACACTGTAGGACCATAAACTTGACCACTGTCACTTCTTTTTCTTCATACTGTAACATACAGCTTGACCAAAGATCAACAATTTTTGGGGGTGGGGGGGGGGGAAATAAAATTGACCCCAGTACATTACTGGTATTTCAACCCCATAAGGATGGAAGACAAAGCTAACCTCAGAGGGATTTGAACTGAGAATGTAAAGGGACGTAACTCTATGCCACAAAGCATGTTCTCCAACACTCTACCGATTACTGCCAATGCATAAGGAAAATAATGATAAGTTGTAGTTCAGCTACAATACAGAGATCAGCCAAACAAAAGCCAAGGTTATATACCTTAATTAAAGCTCATTTACAGGTGTGCAGGATTTCCTTTCTATAGAAAGTAATCTTTTCTTTTCCACAATAAAATGTTGTTTTTATGTTTGTTTTTTATTTGCTAGGTGTGGAGAAATTGAGAGATGACAGCTCTGATATTACAGACATGTAGTTGGAATGTCTCAGGAAAGAATCGCTGGACAGATTTTACAGGCAAAACCAAATGGAAAGAGATCCAGTGGTAGACCCCAAGCAAGATGGTTGGATAACATTTATGAGCTTGGCTGGGGATCCCGCTGGATTAGTTGGAGACGATTGTTAATGACAAGGACCCGTTGGAAGGAATGTTTGAGGACTCTGACCCCATGACCCTCTCAGGAATAAGTGAACAAAGATGTGTTAGGCTGTATATAATTCATTGAGTAGGTATAATTATCTAAAGTGATCAAGAATACACCTGTCTGTTATGACACTTGGGTGCTGTTTATAGTGTCTAATCTTTATATTAAGACATCAGGAAGAGTCTGAAGAGAACAACAGTACTGTTAAGTGATTTGGAGGAATTTGTAGAGACCAACTTTACTAAGAAATTAGGAGTTGGTCTTTATAAGTATAGTCATTATTTAACTGGGGGTTATCAGTATCAGTAGAGGGTCGGACGCCATGCTTTGACGCATAGAGTTACGGTCCTTGCCATTCTGAGTTCAAATCCCGCCGAGGTTAACTTTGCCTTTAATCCTTACGGGGTCGATCAAATAAAGTACCAGTAATGTACTGGGTAATTGCTGGCCTTGTGCCAATAGTAGAAACAATTATTTAACTGGGGGCGGGGATGATGGATAGGAAACACAATAACAACAACAAGATTAATCTAAATATTTTTCTTTTTCTTTCTTTTGTTTCAACTGTAAAATGTAGGTTTTCTTTCAACTAACAATATATTTTCACACAAACTAACTATACTATAGTCACTACACTATACTATAGTATAGTCACTATAGTATAGTATACTATAGTGACTATAGTATAGTATAGTTACTATACTGTATTATACTATAGTCACTACACTATACTATAGTCACTAACTATACTATAGTTACTATACTATAGTCACTATACTGTACTATAGTCACTATACTGTACTATAGTTACTATAAATCCCAGCCTGTTATATATACATTGATTGACAAAACAATTGATACACCCAGTAAATTATTTCCTAGGAACCTTGTTAAAAGCTGATTTTCTTCTCAAATCAACCATCAAGGTTGTTAGCTTCACTATTAATATCAACCTTATTTCAAACTCAGATTTATATACTAATTAGAGTGTCTTAAATCCAGTCTAGACACACATGTTGTTTATCTTGCAGGTTTAAGCAAAATATTGTATATATATATATAGGAAGTGGCACTAACACAGCATACTGAATCATAGGGGTGTATATGAAAGCATATACTATGCCTTTATTCTATATATACATCTATATATGTTATGTGTGTATATATATTTATACACATATATACTTCATTTATGTTAAATCATTTACCAATGGGTAGAACTGGTGGTTTGGGTTGGCAAATGATGATGCAACAAATTAATTAAAGCACTCAACATTAGGTAAGTCATCCATCATAGATGTGGGATCCAGTGGTTGATGCAGGAACGGAGTAAAGTATTCATTAATACAACAACAGAAGACTGCGATTGTTATGAGGAGGGACTGGCCAGTCAGCAGCGATGTACCTTAATCATTTGGTTGATAACGTCAGGCTATGTATAAAAATATACTATGTGAGTCACATGTATATCTAGATAGTAAGTTTGAAATATATATATATATATATATATGTGTGTGTGTGTGTGTGAGTCACGCGTATATCTAGATAGTAAGTTTGATCACAACATCCTAAAAAATAAATACAAAATCATTGAAAAGTATTAAGTCTAATAAGGTTACTTGACTTTGATGTCATAATCCCATAATGATAAAAACAATAAACGTTGCCATAAGTTGATGGTACCTGCTTAGCAACAATGACCCCCCCCCCCCTCTATCTGCTTCAATACACACAAGTCTCCATTTCTATTTCACTTAACACAAGTTATTTTAGGTTAGTCAATGTTTAACTTAATTGTAAGTGGAAAATAGTTTTAATGGACCGAATATTTCTTCATGTAACAGGTGGTGGTGGTGGTGGTGGTGGTAGTGGTGGTGGTAGTGGTAATGGTGGTGGTAGTGGTCGGTAGTGGTGGTGGTGGTGGTAGTGGTAATGGTGGTGGTAGTGGTCGGTAGTGGTGGTGGTGGTGGTAGTGGTAGTGATGGTGATGGTAGTGGTGGTAGTGGTGGTAGTGGTGGTGGTAGTGGAGGAGGTGGTGGTGGTGGTGGTAGTGGTTGTGGTGGTGGTGATGATAATATTAGTGTCTTGTGTACATACACACACACATACATACTTATACACATGCACATGCGTATATACTCACACACACTTGTGTGCATACATACACATAAACACATCCAACAACACACACACACACATACTAACACACACACGTCCCTGTCTCTCCAGACATCTCCAGACAGTTCAGTCAGTAGATGTGAAGTGAGCTGTTATCTCTACCATATAAAGACCTTTATTAACAGCTAGAAACAGTAGAATGTAGTTTAAGGGAGTTAGCAACTAACGGGGGCTCAGATGGCAGTAAGGGAGTTAGCAACTAATGGGAGCTCAGATGGCAGTAAGGGAGTTAGCAACTAACGGGGGCTCAGATGGCACTAAGGGAGTTAGCAACTAACAGGGGCTCAGATGACACTAAGGGAGTTAGCAACTAATGGGGGCTCAGATGACACTAAGGGAGTTAGCAACTAACGGGGGCTCAGATGACAGTAAGGGAGTTAGCAACTAACGGGGGCTCAGATGGCACTAAGGGAGTTAGCAACTAACGGGGGCTCAGATGACACTAAGGGAGTTAGCAACTAACGGGGGCTCAGATGACAGTAAGGGAGTTAGCAACTAATGGGGGCTCAGATGACACTAAGGGAGTTAGCAACTAATGGGGGCTCAGATGGCAGTAAGGGAGTTAGCAACTAACGGGGGCTCAGATGACAGTAAGGGAGTTAGCAACTAATGGGGGCTCAGATGACACTAAGGGAGTTAGCAACTAATGGGGGCTCAGATGGCAGTAAGGGAGTTAGCAACTAACGGGGGCTCAGATGACACTAAGGGAGTTAGCAACTAACGGGGGCTCAGATGACAGTAAGGGAGTTAGCAACTAATGGGGGCTCAGATGACACTAAGGGAGTTAGCAACTAACGGGGGCTCAGATGGCACTAAGGGAGTTAGCAACTAACGGGGGCTCAGATGACAGTAAGGGAGTTAGCAACTAATGGGGGCTCAGATGACACTAAGGGAGTTAGCAACTAATGGGGGCTCAGATGGCAGTAAGGGAGTTAGCAACTAACGGGGGCTCAGATGACACTAAGGGAGTTAGCAACTAACGGGGGCTCAGATGGCAGTAAGGGAGTTAGCAACTAACGGGGGCTCAGATGGCAGTAAGGGAGTTAGCAACTAACGGGGGCTCAGATGACACTAAGGGAATTAGCAACTAACGGGGGCTCAGATGGCAGTAAGGGAGTTAGCAACTAACGGGGGCTCAGATGACAGTAAGGGAGTTAGCAACTAATGGGAGCTCAGATGACACTAAGGGAATTAGCAACTAACGGGGGCTCAGATGGCAGTAAGGGAGTTAGCAACTAATGGGAGCTCAGATGACACTAAGGGTGTTAGCAACTAACGGGGGCTCAGATGACACTAAGGGAGTTAGCAACTAACGGGGGCTCAGATGGCAGTAAGGGAGTTAGCAACTAATGGGAGCTCAGATGACACTAAGGGAGTTAGCAACTAACGGGGGCTCAGATGACACTAAGGGAGTTAGCAACTAACGGGGGCTCAGATGACACTAAGGGAGTTAGCAACTAACGGGGGCTCAGATGGCAGTAAGGGAGTTAGCAACTAATGGGAGCTCAGATGACACTAAGGGTGTTAGCAACTAACGGGGGCTCAGATGACACTAAGGGAGTTAGCAACTAACGGGGGCTCAGATGACACTAAGGGAATTAGCAACTAACGGGGGCTCAGATGGCAGTAAGGGAGTTAGCAACTAACGGGGGCTCAGATGACAGTAAGGGAGTTAGCAACTAATGGGAGCTCAGATGACACTAAGGGAATTAGCAACTAACGGGGGCTCAGATGGCAGTAAGGGAGTTAGCAACTAATGGGAGCTCAGATGACACTAAGGGAATTAGCAACTAACGGGGGCTCAGATGGCAGTAAGGGAGTTAGCAACTAATGGGAGCTCAGATGACACTAAGGGAATTAGCAACTAACGGGGGCTCAGATGACAGTAAGGGAGTTAGCAACTAATGGGAGCTCAGATGACACTAAGGGAGTTAGCAACTAACGGGGGCTCAGATGACACTAAGGGAGTTAGCAACTAACGGGGGCTCAGATGACAGTAAGGGAGTTAGCAACTAATGGGGGCTCAGATGACAGTAAGGGAATTAGCAACTAATGGGAGCTCAGATGACACTAAGGGAATTAGCAACTAACGGGGGCTCAGATGACACTAAGGGAGTTAGCAACTAATGGGAGCTCAGATGACACTAAGGGAGTTAGCAACTAACGGGGGCTCAGATGGCAGTAAGGGAGTTAGCAACTAACGGGGGCTCAGATGACAGTAAGGGAATTAGCAACTAATGGGAGCTCAGATGACACTAAGGGAGTTAGCAACTAATGGGGGCTCAGATGACACTAAGGCAGTTAGCAACTAATGGGGGCTCAGATGACACTAAGGGAATTAGCAACTAATGGGAGCTCAGATGACACTAAGGGAGTTAGCAACTAATGGGAGCTCAGATGACACTAAGGGAGTTAGCAACTAATGGGAGCTCAGATGACACTAAGGCAGTTAGCAACTAATGGGGGCTCAGATGGCAGTAAGGCAGTTAGCAACTAATGGGGGCTCAGATGACACTAAGGGAATTAGCAACTAATGGGAGCTCAGATGACACTAAGGGAGTTAGCAACTAATGGGAGCTCAGATGACACTAAGGGTGTTAGCAACTAATGGGAGCTCAGATGACACTAAGGGAGTTAGCAACTAATGGGAGCTCAGATGACACTAAGGGTGTTAGCAACTAATGGGAGCTCAGATGACACTAAGGCAGTTAGCAACTAATGAGGGCTCCAGGTGAAGTGGAAAAAGATGGATGCTCCTTTGATTTGCACAATAACCATTCAGGCTTTTGATCACCTAAACAGCCGACATGACACACACATATGACAGACATGACACCAACACAGACACAAGACAACACAGACACACAAGACAACACATGACACAAGACAACACAGACACACAACACAACACATGACACAAGACAACACAGACACACAACACAACACATGACACAAGACAACACAGACACAAGACAACACAGACACACAACACAACACATGACACAAGACAACACAGACACAAGACAACACAGACACACAACACAACACAGACACACAACACAACACATGACAACACAGACACAAGACAACACAGACACACAACACAACACATGACACAAGACAACACAGACACAAGACAACACAACAACAAACATGACACAACACAACACCAACACAGACCAACAATTTTGTATTATAGTGTAAGTGGTTGAATATTCCACAGACACATGTGTACCTTTAATGTTGTCAGGGAGATTCAGCATGACACTGTGTGACAATCTTTTTAACAAGATTCTGTCTACCTATTTTCACTCACAAGTCTTAGGTCAATCACAGGCTGTGGTAAAGATAATATTGAAGTGGAAGAACTGGATTAAGTGTGAAACAGATGAAAAATATTGTAAGAAGTTGCAGGAATTGTTTGGAAGTAACAAACATATTTCAGATTTGTACATGTCTGGCAGATGACTTGATCTGAGACTGTTGAAACTAAAACATTTCTATTTTATAAGAAGGACCTCAATGAGTGGAGGGATTCTGAATGGTTATTGTGCATCATGATTGCAAAGTAAACGTTTTAACCACTCAGTCATACCTGCATCTCACTTTTCCATGTTTGCATGGATTGGTTGGGTCTTTCCTATCACAGAATCCCTCCACTCATTGAGGTCCTTCTTATAAAATAGAAATGAATTAAAATAGAAATGTTTTAGTTTCAACAGTCTCAGATCAAGTCATCTGCCAGACATGTACAAATCTGAAATATGTCTGTTACTTCCAAACAATTCCTGCAACTTCTTACAATATTTTTCATCTGTTTCACACTTAATCCAGTTCTTCCACTTCAATATTATATTTTACAACAAATCCCGTTTATCATATTTACTTCAGAAGCCAACCAAACATTTAATAAACTTTTCTGTTGTTATCTAATCATAAATATAATCCCATTTCTCAAGTTTTTCCTCTTGGATCTCATCATCATCATCACTACCATTACCGTCATCGTCATCAACACAACCACCTCTATCTTCACTATCACGCTATCATCACCACAACAACAACCACCACACACATATACAATATAAATAAATGTGTATATATATATATATATATGTGATGGTGGTTGGAGCATTGGGCTTGCAATCGAAAGGTTATGAGTTCAATTCTCAGACCAGGTGATGTGTTGTTTCCTTGAGCAAGACACTTTATTTCACATTGCTCCAGTTTACTCAGCTGTAGAAATGAGATGATAGGGTCCGGGGTCCATATCATTTCACTGCAAAGTGGTTGTGGAGGTGCCACGGAAAAAAAGCACCCAGCACTCACTGTAAATGAGGTTGGCGTTAGGAAGGGCATCCAGCTGTAGAAATCAAGTCTAAATCAGTTCCCGTATGAGCAAGACAAGGTCAGCTGACTGGACACTGCCCACAACAGGACAACCCGTCTAACCCATGCTAGTGGAAGAACAGATGTAAAATGATGATGATGATGATGGCTGCCCCCTCGTTATCGAGTATGGCCATTGCACGATATACCATTATTAATAATTATCAATTAATTCTATCGTGCAATGCCTGTGCGTGAAGATATTTTTTAAAGTGAGGAAAGACTGTGCACTGAGCCAATCCCACTTTCTGAGCGACAGTAGCTATAACCCGGATAGAAGAAAAGATCAACATCATCGGTAACTACTGAGCCGCAGGTTTTATATCGGAGTTATCCCAGTTATTTGAGTTGCCTTCTCCTAGAAGAATGCCCTGACAAAGGATAGGGGTCATTCACTTCCAGTGGTTTAACCACACGATCGGGTGTCCAGCCCGACTATTTCTATGTCCCCCGCGCATATACATACACATGCACCCATGCATATACACATATACATATACACACACATGTACATGTGTATATACATATTTACACACTTTTGTATATATATATATATACATACACACACACATACAATATGTGGGTGGCTCTCAGCAATAGCTAATTTTCCGAAAGTTAAAATTTTGCTGCTCCCACGCCCTTAATCCTATTTCAATCAACAAAAACACAGGGTGTGCAAAACTTCAGCTCAATCGGACAACTGTTAGGCAACCCTCAAATGCCTTGAAGTTGGGGCATAGTATACGCAACAATTCTGTTCAAAAGCTGTATACTGGTTTCTTCAAATTTGGAACAAACATGTGTTATGTCCCAAGAAGTGTTGTGGACTCATAAAATTTTCAATTTTTTTCTAATGTGGCCCCTAGGTGGACGAAGGCTGTCTCTGGATCACCGTGACAATCACGTCACAGGTGCGAAATTTAAATAATTGTTGGTTAACATTTTACTCATCTTAGTGTGTTACGTCCTCTTTCCTTAGATAAGGCCTCCAAGGAAGAGATCCGCCATTGGTTGAAAAACAGCAAAAGCTGAGAGAGGGAAAAGTAGAAAAGCAAAGGAATCGTCAGTGGAGGCTGCAATTAGATGATCATAAGATGCTGAACGTAAAGCTACTGCAAGAGCGTTAGAAAACTACGAGCAGTGTTGTATTTAAGACATATGTTACTTATGTACTCCGGATGGTCATAGGCACTTTCCTTTTTCCAGATATTGATTATAGCCCCTCAAGTATTGACATAAATGCTATACATGACTGCTGTTTAATACCTGAGCAACGCTGGGTACCTCTGCTAGTATGTTATAAAATAAATAGGATGGGTTGGGGTCTAAATATGTAAACTAAACAACTAATTGTTTTTTTTTTTAAATCAATGGAGACAAACTAGAAAAATTACTGACCCCCCCCCCCCCCCTCATTATTTGGGAGTGCTGTACGGTTTCATTTTAAATACTTACAAATGTTGTAAAACTGGTTCATTACGAGAGAATTTCAACAGTAAATACCAGCTTGTTATTCCAATATATAATTACTGTGTCTGCTGACTGTAGCCAGTCAAATATACAGAATTAACCCTTTATTTTATGGAAATTTTACAACTCACAAATCTTTGAATTACTTATGTAACATGACCTAGTGTTTGATAATTTGTGAGGTTGAGAAACTATTTTTAACAAGTTATAAGTATTTAGTCTTTTAACCCTCATTTACCATGGAAGTGCCTGTAATATCTGATATAAAATATAAACTTATTGTATAAATCAAATTTAGATTTGCACACATCCATACACAAGCGCACAAATACAAATAATTACTGAAAACACTTCTAGTTTCATGATACAAAACTGTTTACTTTAAAGTATAAGTTGTATTCTATTTGTATCTGCTGACCTCATGAGGTGGGGGTGGCAGTTGCAGCAGGTGTTGTTGGCCATTGTCTGCGGAAATACCTTTACCATTTTGTCCACAGGGCACAGCCAAACCACCACTCTGAGCTGTAGAGTCTGTCACCCTCTCCCTTCCTTTGTCTAGTAGTCCTTCCTCTTCCTCCATCTACAGCATTTATAGTCCTTTCCAATATTGCTTTATTTTTCTATTTTTAACCAAATTTCTTTTATTACTTCTATCATTGTATTTTTCTTCTGATATACAAATGTTCAGTTCAACTGATACCCACACCACCACCACACCCTTGGGTAGTCGCATATAAGGTTGGCTAAAAAGTTCATAGACAGATGAGGTGGTGGTGATGGTGGTGATGGAGGTGGTGATGGTGGTGTTGATGGTGATGGAGGTGGTGATGGTGGTGGTGTTGGTGGTGATGGAGGTGGTGATGGTGGTGTTGATGGTGATGGAGGTGGTGATGGTGGTGGTGTTGGTGGTGATGGAGGTGTTGATGGCGATGGTGGTGGTGATGGTGATGGAGGTGGCGATGGTAGTGGTGGTGTTGTTGATGGTGATGGAGGTGGTGATGATGGTGGTGGTGATGGTGGTGTTGATGGTGGTGGTGGTGGTGGTAGTGGTGGTGATGGTGGTGTTGATGGTGATGGAGGTGGTGATGGTAGTGTTGATGGTGATGGTGGTGGTGGTAGTGATGGTGGTGGTGGTGGTGATAGTAGTGGTGGTGTTGATGGTGTTGATGGTAGTAGTGGTGGTGGCGATATATGATATGTGAGCAGGACATCTACAGATATATGATATGTGAGCAGGACAGTGGACATCTACAGATATATGATAATGATGAAATACCTTCCATGTCTTACATTGGGTCAGACTGTGATCAAAGGTTATTTATAGTGTTTCTACCTAATCACCATTAATCACAGTCCTGCTCAATAAAATACCAGAGAAATGATAGATGTTAATGGCTGGTTGTTACGGAGAGGAATTGTTGGCATAGCTCACTAAATAAACAGTGAAAATCTCTGTCAAAGATATAAATCTCGTAATATACAATTTACATTGTTTTACACTTTCGTTACCATATTTCTAATGAGACACACTGTTTATGTCATTAACCCTTTCATTACCATATTTCTAATGAGAGACTCTCCGCTTAATAAGAATTTACAAGAACTTACAAGAATGAGTTTTCACATTTTGTTTGTTTATTAATTCTGAGAAATTTTCATTAATAATTAAATAAAATTAAATAATTTTATTAATAAATATCACAAACACTTTGTAACAGGACAGAAACAAGTGTTACTAGTGCTAATGTTGGGCTCTAGAAGACTTATGTAGCTAAACTTAGTGTATTATTTCATAGAAGGGTGGTGGATTGGCAGTATCAGTAGAGGGTTGGACGCCATGCTTTCCAGCATAGTTATGTCCCTTTACGATCTGAGTTCAAATCCCGCCGAGGTTGACTTTGCCTTTCATCCTTACGGGGTCGATAAAATAAAGTACCAGTAATGCACTGGGTAATTGCTGGCCTTGTGCCTAAAGTAGAAACAATTATTTCATAGAAATATGTTTACTTACCAATAAGTTCATCCATTTTTTGAAATTCTGGCTCAAACTCAATATTTGAAGCCTTGGATTTGTGCTCTCTTTAGCTCTCCCCGCATGTGAATACGCCATTTTGACAAGTAGTGTCAAGATGTGTTACAAACATCCACGATATCCCTCTTTTTATTGACTTTGCACTTTTGCGCCATCTTGGGGCCAGAATCATCAATAGCCATATTGAATTTGGAAGAAATTTTTCTTTCTTAAGATAAAAATCTTGAAGAAAATATGTTCTTTTCTAAGTGAAAAATAAATAAAATGTTCACTTTTATATTTCATAACGATTATCTGATCTACCCCCATTGATTTTTATATGAAAATAAAACAAAACAAGTCCTCTTCATGACTATCATTTTCAACAGAAATCGAGTTATAGTGCTCCAGCACACTGAACTAGAATTAAAGCTACTGTTCAGCAGTCAAGACAAATGTTGTGAATGTGTGGAAATACAACTGAGGGGATCTGATATATGTCAGTGTCAGATTTTGATCAAAAGTATATAAGAAAGTTCACATCCAGAACTTTCAAATGATATATAATTGTCTACAAGAAAAAATATATTTTGACATGAAAATGATCAAGCAAAAAATGCATTTTAGCGTGGTCAAAGTATACTTGCGACCCTTCTACAGAGCTCTACTGTGACTTATATGTGGCATGACACACTAACCATTCTACTAATTCTTCAGTAACTATATCATCATCACTGTTTAACATCTATTTTTTCATGCTAGCATGGGTTAGACGAGTTGTCCCATTGTGAGACAAGCCAGGTCAGATGACCCTGTCTTGCTCATACAGAACTGATTTGGGCTTGGTTTCTATGGTTGGATATCCTTCCCAATGCCAACCACATTACAGTATGGACTGGGTACTTTTTGTCATGTCACCAACACAACCAGTTTACAGTGTCGACCAGCTGCCTTTTGTTGCGTCACCAGCATATATATATATATAATTTTTACATTTCCTTTCCTTGCCAAGTGTTGGACAAGGACTGTTGAAGCAGTAATCTTCAGCCAGATACTTTAATACCAACCCTTATACTTATAGTTACCTCATACAATATATGAGGACAGTGTATCTATCCTGAGGTCAATCTAACTTTATCTAATGATATCACTGAGTCTAGATTACTCTATAAAGTGTTCCAGTTGGGAGACTGAAGCCATGCTGGGGCACCATCATAACACCTTATAAATAAACATTTCTATTTTTATATCAAATAAAGAAAATAACAAATAAATAAAAAATGTTCATTTTTATTGACAATGAGAAGAATAATGATGAAAGCTGATAAAATAAGAAAATATAAGTCCTATCTTCTTTTAAACCCATACTTTTTCCGTTCATAGAAAAGATCTGTTTTTGCACTTCCAAGATTCACAATTTTAGGGCAGCCATCTCTCTGAAACAAAATATATATACATATATATAATAGAATGTTGTAGTATGTTTGAAGCAGTGTATATAGTATATCATGTAGAAAATGGTATGTTTAAGATGGTTAAGACAATGTGAAATGGATGGTAAAATGAAGGGAACACTTTGTTATCTGTTATTTATTATTATCTTTTTTTTTCTTCCTAATATTTCGGGACTTAAAATCCCTTCCTTGGAGTATGGGGAACTCTAAGAGCAAAACATTCTGATCTTATCACTTTGACAACATAGCTGAGTGGACGGGAAAGAACTTTGCCATAACCCAACCACTCATCCATGACCACCAGAGATGGGGGGCAGTTGGTGCAGCGTTCAACACTGCAGTGTCCCAACAACCCCTAAAAGGTTAAGTAACCATCATGATGATGTATATATACATGATATATATATATATACATGATATATATATATATATACATGATATATATATATACATGATATATATATATACATGATGTATATATACATGATATATATATACATGATATATATATACATGATGTATATATACATGATATATATATACACATGATATATATATATACATGATATATATATATACATTATAAGACTAAGGTCCTTATAAGTAGACGAGAAAACAGAACCCAGATCCCCTCAGGGAAATGGCCTTGCTCAGTATGTAGGAAAGGTGTAGGTAGGAACTCCATTCTTTGCCCCAAATGCAAACAATGGGTACACAAGAGATGTAGCGGGATCTCAGGAAGCTTAATTAAGAATGTAGGATTCACATGCAGCAGCTGTGCTGAAACAGCAAGCAAACAGCCACAGGAAACAAGTACCACCAATCTCTGGGAGGGCCCTGTAGAAACAGTAGACAGCTTCTGCTACCTAGGTGACCGAATTAGCAACGGAGGTGGGTGCTCAGAAAGTACAATAACTAGGGTAAGAACGGGATGGAAGAAGTTTAGGGAACTACTACCACTGCTAGCTGCAAAAGGCTTCTCCCTCAGAATGAAAGGCAGACTGTATGATGCGTGTATCCGAACAGCGATGTTGCATGGTAGTGAGACCTGGGCGCTGAAGGTGGAAGACTTACGTAGATTAGAGAGAAACGAAGCCTGCATGCTCCGATGGATGTGTAACAGTAATATACGTGAACGACAAAGCATAAATGAATTGAGAGAGAGACTGAGCATAAGAGGAATCAAATGCTGCGTGCAGGAGAGGCGGTTACGCTGGTATGGACATGTGATGCGTATGAAGGATGACAGCTGCATAAAAAGGTGCAGAGCACTAGAAGTTGATGGAAACCGCGGAGTGGGGAGACCCAAGATGACTTGGGATGAGGTGATAAAAGCCGACCTTACCCAACTACACCTCTCAAAGTCAATGACACACGACCGTGACTTCTGGCGTCACGCAGTAATACAGGGTACCCGACCTCCCATGGGTACATGCTGAAGCATATAAACAATATGCCCCCCCCTCCCCCACCGCAAGGTGGTCGTGGAGGTGCCACGGCAAAAAAGCACCCAGCCCACACTGTAAAGTGGACGTGTAGGCGCCACGAAAAAGCACCCAGCACTCACTGTAAATGAGGTTGGTGTTAGGAAGGGCATCCAGCTGTAGAAATCAAGCCAGATCAGTTCCTGTATGAGCAAGGCATGGTCAGCCGACCAGACACTGCCCACAACAGGACAACCCGTCTAACCCATGCTAGCGTGGAAGAACGGACGTAAAACGGTGATGATGATGATGATGATGATGATATATATATATACATGATATATATATATACATGATATATATATATACATGATATATATATACATAATGATGATGATGACATACAATACTTAAAAAAAACAAGTCAAATACATCAGGCTGTCTATTTTTATAAGAAAACAAATATTTTTAGAAATCCCTTGAAAGTTAATATTTTGAGGTGATGTCTCTAATGTATAACACAATATTTCAATGTGTATTGTTAATAGTGATTTCTATTATAGGCATAAGGCCAGTAATTGGGGGGGGGGGGGGGGTCGATTAAATCGACCCCAGTACGATGAAAGGCAAAGTTAACCTCGGCGGGATTTGAACTCAAACAGTAAAGCAGCATAACTCTGTGCTGCGAAGCATTGCATCTGACCCTCTAGCGATACTGCCAATCCACTGCCCTTAATAGTAATAATAATTTCTACTTTAGGCACAAGGCCAACAATTTGAAGGTGAAGGGAAAGGCGATTAAATCGACCCCAGTACATTACTGGTACTTTATTTTATCGATTCCCGTAAGGATGAAAGACAAAGTTAACCTCAGCGGGATTTCAACTCAAAATATAACTATGCCATAAAGCATGTTGTCTGACGCTCTACTGATCCTGCCATTTCACCACCCTAATAGCAATAACAAGGATTTCTAACAAAGGCACAAAACCACAAACTTTATGAGTAGAAAATGGTTGTGTAGGTGACACGACACAAAGCCCCCAGTCCACACTGTAAAGTAATCATGAAGGTGTCATGACAAAAAGCACCCAGTCCACCCTGTAAAGTGGTTGTGTAGGTGTCATGACAAAAAGCACCCTGTCCACACTGTAAAGTGGTTGGCATTAGGAAAAGCATCCAGCTATAGAAACGAATCCAAAATCAGTTTCGTATGACAAGACATGGTCATCTGATCTGGCTTGTCTCACAGTGGGACAACTCATCAAATTCGTGCTAGCGTGGAAAAATGGATGTTAAACGACGGAATTTCATCAGAGAAACTCAAGGGACATAACTTGGTGCTGCAGATAATTTTCTTCAACCTTCTTTGCATAATAACTAAAATAAGGATTGGATGGTTTAGTAAGCTATTCACACTGTTGACAAAAGGTTTCTCCCTACGTCCAAAAGGACAATCGCATGATGCCTGTGTGTGAAGTGCAATGCTGCATGGTAGTGAAACATGGGCAGTGACTGCAGAAGAGATGTGTAAACTGGAGAGAAATGAAGCAGTCATGCTTTATTGGATATGCAATGTAAATGTGAGAAAAAGGCAGAGTTGGGATGAACTAAGGGGGAAGCTGGGTTTAAGAGGAATCTGAGGTGATGTACAGAAGAGAAGACTGTGTTGGTACAGACATGTGATACATATGGATGATGATTGTTGGGTGAAGAGATGCCAGGAAATGCCAGTGGAGCGAAGTTGCAGTAGAGGTAGACCAAAAACGACCTGGGCAGAGGTGGTGAGAGCTGATCTCAAAACACTGAGACTCACAGAGATGACAAAGAAACGTAGTGTGTGGAGAGATGCTGTGCTGAGAAGGACCTGTCTAACTCATGCAAGTGTGGAGTAACAGGCGTAAAAACAACGATGATGATGATTGTTGGAGTTCATTGTTATGCCCCCCCCACCTGTATTGCCTCAATTTCTCTCATTAACCACATTACAAAATGTACTGGGTATATTTTATCATGGCATCAACACTAGATGGGGTTGTCATGTCCTTGTCAACTAAAGTGACCTCTCTACACTGTCAACTAAGGTGACCTCTACATTGTGTTGTCAACTAAGGTGACCTCTCTACACTGTGTTGTCTCTGTTCAGTTGTCAACCACTTTACAGAGTGTAGTGGGTGTATTATCTTAGTGACAGTAATCCTAAAAATATTGCCATGACTTCAACAATACTAAAATGTTCTCTTTATCCTTCATTGTCAACCACTTTGGTGAATATGATTGACAGAATGTCTCCATGTAAACTAGGAAACTTCCAAAAAAAGCAAGAAAATACAAACTGCAGATCGTTTATTTCACAACCATGTTTGACTTCCCTTAGTTTATAGAAAAATGTTTAACGCCTTTTAATACCAATTCTTGGTCTAGGAAAGATAGCAGTTTATTTTATCATCCTCATCATCATCATTCTACGTCCGCTTTTCCCTGCTTGCAAGGGTGAGATGGGTCTTATTCAGCACAGCATCTCTCCACTTGTCACGGTCCTTCGTCATCTCCTCCATGAGCTTCAGCAATCTGAAGTCTGCTCTCACCACCTCCGCCCATGTTTTTCGTGGTCTTCCTTCTACTGGGATTTCTTGGCACTTCTTTACTCAGCGGTCATCCGCTATATTTATCTAAAACCATTCTTCCTCTTTGACCACTTATTCTTGAGAGGATCATGGGGCCAGAGTCCTTAAACACTCCTTCCAGTGAGCCCTGTCAGTAGCAATCATCTCCAACTGATCTGGCTGGATCCTCAAGCGAGACGAGCCAAGCTCATGGATGTTATCTGAACATCTTCCTTGGAGTCTACCACTGGGTCTCCTGTCAGTTGGTTTTTGCCCGTAAAATCTGTCCAGTGATTCTTTCCCAAGACATTCTAACCACATGCCCATAGTATCGGAACTGTGATCTCTTAATTTGGGGATGTAATGCTACCTGAAGTGACTCTTTGATCTTTGAACTTTGCACCCTATCAAGTAACATTACTCCCAAAACCTATTTCAGCCGCTTGTATTCCATCATAATTTTATGTAAGAATCTTTGTTAAGTTAAGCTCTAAACACCAGGTAAATAGTGAAAAAAAATTCATTATATTACTAAATCCCTTCAAATTCTTGATTATTTCTAAAATTATTTGAAAATCATCTACAGTATTTTCCATTAAAAATGTGGTAAGAAACTAGTTAAAACAAGAAATCTAAATTATACTAACATCTTTTTCCATGATGGTACATTCTTTGCAATAATAAGCATCAGATACACCTGGTCCTCCACAAATGACACAACGTCCTTGATATGAACCATAATTGCATTCATCACAGATACGCACCAATGTGCACGGCCGGACATACGAATCACAGATCACACATTTACCATCACCTTCAATACAAAGAGAAAATAGCTTTTAACATAAAAAATTTACAGAAATTTAGCTTTTAATAAAAAACAATGTTTCTTCAAAATATCATCATCATTTTACATCATTTCTAATTTAGACACAAGGCTATTTAAAAAATTAATAAGTGGGGAGGGAGAGGGTGATTATTCAAAACTCAAGAGTATGTAATGTTCCACATACTACAAAAGTCTCATAAAATCATTCCCTTAACTCTCAGAGACAATTCCTCACTTGCCAACAGTGGTAACAATTCCCTGAACATCTTCCATCCTGTCCTTACACTGACCACTCTACAACCAAAAACCTGGGCCAAATTCTTGCAACAGGTTGACTATAGAAGCCCAAATGTCATGTAGTCATATTTGTTAAACCAGGTGGTAGATTAAGCCTAAGTTTCACTCACAAAGCCAGAGTAAGGATCCATGGTCTTATAAAGGACATAGAGACCCCTTCCCTCATTACAGGAGCAAATACCCACGTAGTTAGCCATCATCATCATCACTGTTTAACATCCATTTTTCATGCTAGCATGGGATAGATGAGTTGTCTCATTGTGAAACAAGCTAGGTCAGATGACCGCATCTTGCTCATACAGAACTGATTTTGGCTTGGTTTCTACGGCTGGATGTCCTTCCTAACACAACCACTTTACAGTGTAGGTTGGGTGTTTTGTGTTGTGACACCAACACAACCACTTTTCAGTGTAGGTTGGGTGTTTTGTGTTGTGACACCAACACAACCACTTTTCAGTGTAGGTTGGGTGTTTTGTGTTGTGACACCAACACAACCACTTTTCAGTGTAGGTTGGGTGTTTTGTGTTGTGACACCAACACAACCACTTTACAGTGTAGGTTGGGTGCTTTGTGTTGTGACACCTACTCAACCACTTTACAGTGTAGACTGGGTGTTTTGTGTTGTGACACCAACACAACCACTTTTCAGTGTAGGTTAGGTCTTTTGTGTTGTGACACCAACACAACCACTTTACAGTGTAGACTGGGTGTTTTGTGTTGTGACACCAACACAACCACTTTACAGTGTAGACTGGGTGTTTTGTGTTGTGACACCTACACAACCACTTTACAGTGTAGACTGGGTATTTTGTGTTGTGACACCTACACAACCACTTTACAGTGTAGACTGGGTGTTTTGTGTTGTGACACCAACACAACCACTTTACAGTATGGACTGTGGACTTTGGTTTATTCTAATTAAAATTCTCAAAATCCTCCATGGTTTCAAATAATTAAAATTATTTTGAATTACTTACATTTTTCACAAAGTCTTCCAATAGCTGAAAAAAGGAAAAGACAGAATTAAATTACCATTTTTTGTGTTGAATTTAGATTTGAGTTTTAAACATACAACACTCAAATGGAACTTTAAACAACAGAATTAAGCATCTGAAAAAAATGTGTTGCAGAATTTGATGAGGACTTTTCCTAAATTTGTAGTAAAAGAGTGATAAATCTTTGTTTTAAAAGCCGGTACAATGCAGTAGAAAAATATGAAGGGGAAATAATGACAAACAAAACAAAGTAATGTTTTACCCAGTGTATTTTAGCGTGATATTTCAGGGTTATTACCCTCTTTTCAGATGTGAAGCTGAAACAGTTTAAGACAAAACAAACGAGCGATCAGAGTTTGCTGCCCTAACTGGTCAATGTATTTGAAAAATGCATGCCCAATCATCTCCAGGTCTGAATACATCAGATTTCTTCCACAGATGGATATAGATAGCGAGAGAGGAAGTGAGAAAGAGATATAGTGGAAGAATCGACCCCAGTACTTGACTGGTACTTTTTTTTATCAAACTGAAATGGATGAGAGTCAAAGTTGACTGAGAGCAGAGAGCTGAAACGAATATCAAAAAGCATTCTATCTGACTGCCAACGAAGTTGTTCCCTACACCAGGAATTACCATCTTCAAAAAAGGAAGGGCACCCCTTCCCTTTTTCTTTTCTTCTTTTAAGACTGCAGGATTTTATTTGGCTGTTATTTCTAGCGAGTTAAGCGATCACATAGAAGCTACTTAGTTGTCAGTTGCAACCAAGGCAATGGCAATTCTATATTCTTTCTGATTCTCTCTCTCTATTTATCTACCTGTATATATATATTTCTCTATCTTTTTCTCTTTCCCACTAATTTCCTGGGATTTCACATCCGTCCAGGAATTATGTTCAAATATTCAAATTTTGAAGTGTTTTAGAAGATTTAGCGGAATGAATTATAATGTAGAAATTGTATTTTTAAAACGAATCCAATATTTTTGGCTCCATAAACTGACTTTTCAACAACTTTCTGGAATCATATATTTGATTCGTGTAAATACAACTCCAAACTTTATAAAAAAAAATAAAAGATTTATTTAGGCGAGGATGGCCCACCTTACTGAATTTACTTTCAGTTTCTATGAGGCGAAGGAAATGAAAAAGCGCCCAAACTTTAGCTACATGTTTGTAAATATTCTAGGAAACAGCTGCTTACCAAAGGTCCTTTGTTTCCTGTAACCAACAAACCACTTTATATTGGTTGTATAAAATAAGATAAAGAAGACCTTTATATTTTCAATGTAGTTTAAGTATCTAACAGATGTTATAAGGAATTAGAGTTAATTATCCATTTGTAATTTTAAAATAAACAATTCAAGTTGATTTGAGGAAGGTTTCGTCTTAACACTGGTGGCATTTTTTCATTAAGCTGGTAACTTATTTGGGCAAATATGAGAAATAGAAAGGTTTATACTGAAAACTATGCATCCACAGAGAAATTATTGTGCAATAAATTACATTTAGATCAGTATTCAATGCTATATATAAAGAGAATCATAAATAGACATTTAATGTTACATTTAAACAAATCTTGTCCCATTTTATCCCAGTCTCCAGACATCGCCAATCATTCTTTATATACATTTTCACAGATCAATAAATTATCATAATCAATCGCTTGCGATATTTACTAGAGTTTGTGGTTAATTAATAAATCTGTGGAGTATTACTTACCAACTCCTGGTTGTTTTCGGCAAAAAATTAAATCTGGATGATGTTTGGCCATGAGGCTGAAAGGCGAGTTGTGAACACTACCAACATAAAAAAAACTGTTGACGCACCTGAAACGGAAAGAAACAAAAATATAAACAACAAAATCCGTTCAAATAATATTTTGCAAAAGGTTTTTGGTTATTAACTTTACTTCGTTAATAATCATGATTTTACTTTCTGTATAATATAATTTTAAATTCATTTAAAACAATTAATTTTTGTATTTTTTTCTCTAATTTAAAAAAAACTTACATGAAATCGTTTATATTGTTATAATGTTAATGATAAATGAATAAAAAAAAAACTACATCGAATATATTATCAGCGTAAAATAATGTTAAAACGTTAAAATGATAACTTAAAATAATTAATTAAATTAACGTTAAAATAAATAATTGAAATTGTTTGAGTGTTCGTCTTTCGTTTTTACAATCCTAGTTTTAGGAACAATATTGAATAAACTTCCGACATTTGGTTTAGTAAAGTTTAGTGAAATGGCATCGTCTAAAGAAGAAAAACCAGATCCAGGGGGAAATGAAACAATGGCAACACTGGATGAAAATGAAGAGGTCACGTTCAGTTCTCTGGTAATATAAATTGATAAATTACTTGATTTTATTTGTCAGTTTATTAATACAATAATAATATAAGCACGTGTCATAATAGCTATTAAGTGCTCCATCCTGGCCTTAGTTACGATGGATAAAACAAACTTAAAGAACATCTTTTTACGATATTTCTCTCACTATAGTATTTAATATTTTTATTTCTTTTCTGTTTAATTTGAAATTAAAATTATATGACATCAGTTCTAGATTTTTGTTTTTGTTAGTAGTGAATTATAAACGTGTGTTAGATTATATATAATCCATCATGTAGGTATGGCTACTTATTGTAGGGATTAAATACTTTGATTTAAACCTTTACCTATAGTCATGAATCGTGGGTAATGACAGAAAGAATACGATTGCGAAAACAAGCGGCCGAAATGGGGTTCCTCTGAAGGGTCTTTGGAGTAATGTTACTTGATAGAGAGTGTGTAGCTCCTGGTAGAGCTGCTACTTCTCCATATTGAGAGATCATGGCTCTGATATTACAGACATGTAGTTGGAATGTCTCAGGAAAGAATCGCTGGACAGATTTTACAGGCAACACCAAATGGAAAGAGATCCAGTGGTAGACCCCAAGCAAGATGGTTGGATAACATTTATGAGCTTGGCTGGGGATCCCGCTGGATTAGTTGGAGACGATTGTTAATGACAAGGACCCGTTGGAAGGAATGTTTGAGGACTCTGACCCCATGACCCTCTCAGGAATAAGTGAGCAAAGATGTGTTAGACTGTATATAATTCATTGAGTAGGTATAATTACCTAAAGTGATCGACCCTTCCCCCTTTTTTTTTTCATTATTTATATAATTAATTATGAAAACTTAAATAATTTCCAGGGTGTAGTTGATGTACTGTGTGAAGCATGTGAACTTCTAAAATGGAAACAACCGACTAAGATACAGAAAGAATCTATACCTGTCGCATTAAAAGGTAATATTCTGGCAGTTTTTATTTTAATTACAACATATCTTCAAAATAAGGCTTGGGGCCCATCCACCTGTAACAACAATCAAGCTCACATTTTCATAACAAAATTACTGCACAATTATTTCACTTCAACTGGTCAAAATTCCTCCAAGAAATCACAGATGAACCTCCTATTCTTGGATATGTCTCCGAAAACAATAACTCTTTACTTGGGTGGGCCAGTGTGCCCAAATCCTTATTTGAAAGACTTTACCAGGTGGTGCTACTAAGTTAGACATAGCCTGGGCCAATACTGGCCGAAATCTATCAAAGTTACTTAAAGCTCGATGTTTAACTTTAGCTATGATGATGATGATGTATCTCCTGTCTGTGTTGACAATGGACATTCAGTTGTTTGATGAACTGAATATCCCATGTTTGTGTATTCTACAGACTCTAAGCTGAGTCAGCATGACATCATATATGATAACGCTAGACACTTTGATTATCGTTCATCTTTGTGGCTTTTTGTCATGGCACCAGCACAACCACCTTACATGGTGGACTGGGTACCTTTTATTGTGGCACCAGCACTCTGGGATAGCAAGTGGCATGTCATGGAGGTGAAGAGACTTTCTATTTGTTAAAAGCTAAATACCTATGATACCGTCTAACCCATGCTAGCGTGGAAGATGGACGTTAAACGATGATGGTGATGATGACGATGATCAAAACATGCTGAATATTGTAGCTGAACAAGTTATAGGTGAAGATCTATCAACAAGATCCCAGACCTAATTTGCTTACCAAATAATGTTTCCGTTGGTCTTTCCATTTCTGATACTATCTACCAGTTTTAACTCCTGGCAGAAAGAGCAACATGATTGCTCAAGGACATAATGCATCGGCCAGTCTGGGAATCAAACTTGTAACCTCACTATTGCGAACCCAATTCTCTAACCACTAAGCCACATACCTCACTGAACAAGTAAACATGTGATTATTTAACAAAATTTTTAAATTTGTTATTCATTAATAAATATACATTAATTTCTTTGATCCTTTTAGGAAATGATATCATTGGTTTGGCAGAAACTGGATCTGGAAAAACCGGAGCATTCACGATACCGATGCTTCAAGCTCTCCTGGAAAATCCTCAACGACTATTTGGTTTAATCCTTACTCCAACACGAGAATTAGCTTTCCAGATATCAGAACAAATTGAAGCTTTAGGAGCTGCTATTAGCATCAAATGTGGTAAGATATGTTAGATATAGTTGGTTGCCATTAAGAGACTTCAGGCATCCTCAGACCCTGTACAGTCACTGGTCAGTGTCTGGAAATTCCTTTGTGGTTTTGTCTGTGGGGCGCAGTCAAAACACCACCCCAACCCAGATCTGCTCTTCTTTACTCCTTTCCCTCTTTTTTTTAGTTAATTTTGTTTTTATCCTTTTTTAATATTTTCCATCATTATACTGAAAAGTGGACGTGTAGGTGCCACGGCAAAAAAGCACCCAGGACTCACTGTAAATGAGGTTGGTGTTAGGAAGGGCATCCAGCTGTAGAAATCAAGCCAGAATCAGTTCCCGTCCCACCCTTGCAAGCAGGGAAAAGCGGACGTAAAATGAAATGATGATGATGATATGACTTTTGTTGGATTGGCAGTATCCGTAGAGAGTCGGACACCATGCTTTGAAGCATAGAGTTACGTTCCTTTATGATCTGAGTTCAAATCCCGCCAAGGTTAACTTTGCCTTTCATCCTTACGGGGTCGATAAAATAAAGTACCAGTAATGTACTGGGTAATTGCTGGCCTTGTGCCTAAAATAGAAACAATTATATGACTTTTGTTTGTAAAATATAGTTGATCCTGAAAATATAATGAAAACTTTGTCATTAGCAAAAGTAGTTTCTAAAAATTTATTTCCCAAACTAAGTTTCTCTTTATAATAAGAAATAATTAATATTTTCTGTTTTGTTTAAATTTTGAAACTTTTGTTTAGTAAAAGATGCCCTTCTTGATGTCAACCCAGTTCTTATAACTGACAATAAACCACAACAGGACATATTGTTTATTGGGAATATAAAGAAACATTACTGTTGGTTTTTTTAAAACAGGGTCAATGTGACGTTTGCAGTGGTTGATACAGACACACACATAAATATACATATATATATTATCATCATCATTTTACGTCCACTTTTCCCTGCTTGCAAGGGTGGGACGGGAACTGATTCTGGCTTGATTTCTACAGCTGGATGCCCTTCCTAACACCAACCTCATTTACAGTGAATGCTGGGTGCTTTTTTTCCGTGGCGCCTACACGCCCACTTTTACAGTGTGGGCTGGGTGCTTTTTTGCCGTGGCACCTCCACGGCCACTTTGCAGTGGAATGATAGGGACCCCAGTCCTATCATCTCATTTCTACAGCTGAGTAAACTGGAGCAATGTGAAATAAAGTGTCTTGCTCAAGGAAACATTTCGATTGCAAGGCCAATGCTCTAACCACTAAGCCATGTGCCTCAATATATATATATATATATATAGCAAAGGTAAAAATATATACAGATCTCAAATGTATGTAGGGAATTATGTATGATAGTATATAATTGCCACATAGCTTCAGAATTAGCTGAATGTGTTTTATTGGTTTTTAAGGAGAAAAAGTTGGAAAGGCAGACATAAACACAGCAATTACCCATGCTAGTGTGAAAATCATCATCATCATCGATTAACGTCTATCTTCACGCTTGGGTTAGACGTGAAAATGGACGTTAAATGACTAAACAATGAATAGGTGAAAAAATGAGCTTTTAAATCATTTTTAATTCCTTTACACATCTTCAGAGGATTCATCATCATCATCATCATCGTTTTACGTCCGTTTTTCCACGCTAGCATGTCTTGCTCATACGGGAACTGATTCTGGCTTGATTTCTACAGCTGGATGCCCTTCCTAACACCAACCTCATTTACAGTGAGTGCTGGGTGCTTTTTTTTCGTGGCGCCTACACGTTCACTTTACAGTGTGGGCTGGGTGAACATATTAAGTTGAAGCAGACTATATCCAAAATTTAATTCCCACCTTACACAGGATGGGGACATCTACATTTTACATAGGATGCTTATATGTTTTTTTAATCCACCGAAGATGGAGAAGAGCAAATACCTCTATATCATTTTGTATGTATAGATATTGATTATCCAAATTTTTACCTGACATTATTTGAATGATTTGATGTAAAACTCTCTTGAAACTTTTGTAAGGAATTAAAAATGATTTAAAATATAATTTTTCTATCCATATATTTGAATATATATATATAGTCTTTATTTAAATTATTCATTAATTAATTAGAAGTGAGGTGTTTGTATCCAATCCAATCCAGAGCCTTCTCACTCATGTTGGAGAAACCCCTCCTCTCTGGACAACCTTCCTCACTTTCTGTTTGGTTTTGATCATGTCTTCGGGGGTGTAGCCCGACTCACCACATTTGGCCAGTTGTGGGTTAATAAGGTTATTTAACCCATAGTTGATGTGGTGACTCTGAGGAGACACAAAACATCACTGACTGCATAACATAAAAAATTACAGTCTTTACTCTAATACTGCAAATGTTCAAAACTATCTGCCCACTAGTAAATACACTATAAACATTTGAATTAACAAACCTGCTTTTAGATATTTTCTGTTAAATTATTACATGATGTTAAAAGTTAAATGCTTCGTTGTAAGAAACTAAAGCCAAGTATTTGTGTCTTTTCAGCTGTAATAGTTGGAGGGGTTGATATGATGACCCAAGCTTTAGTTTTAGCCAAAAAACCTCACATAGTTGTTGGTAAGTTGGTTTCTTGTTATTTCACAGTTGAATTGCTGTGAGTTTTCATGGTTAATTTAAGTTTATCAATCTATACAAATACTTAGACCAGAGGTGGAGAACGTTTTCATGTTGAAAGGCCAGATTAAGTTACTTAAAATATAATGAAGCCACATTAAGTTGTGATATAATAAGGCTGCATTAAGTTGATATAATAAGGCTACATTAAGTTGTGATATAATAAGGCTAAATTAAGTTGTAATATGATAAGGCTACATTAAGTTATGATATAAAAAGGCCACCTTAAGTTGTGATATAATAAGGCCACATTAAGTTGTAATATAATAAAGCTACATTAAGTTGTGATATAAGGCTACATTAAGTTGTAATATAATAAGGCCACATTAAGTTGATATAATAAGGCTACATTAAGTTGTGATATAATAAAGCCACATTAAGTTATAATATAATAAGGGTACATTAAGTTGTAATATAATAAGGCTACATTAAATTGTGATATAATAAGGGTACATTAAGTTGATATAATGAGGCTACATTAAGTTGTGATATAATAAGGCTACATTAAGTTGTGATATAATGAGGCTACATTAAGTTGTGATATAATAAAGCCACATTAAGTTATAATATAATAAGACCACATTAAGTTGTAATATAATAAGGCTACATTAAGTTGTGATATAATAAGGGTACATTAAGTTGATATAATGAGGCTACATTAAGTTGTGATATAATAAGGCTACATTAAGTTGTGATATAATGAGGCTACATTAAGTTGTGATATAATAAAGCCACATTAAGTTATAATATAATAAGGCTACATTAAGTTGTAATATAATATAATAAGGGTACATTAAGTTGTGATATAATAAGACCACATTAAGTTGTAATATAATAAGGCTACATTAAGTTGTGATATAATAAGACCACATTAAGTTGTGATATAATAAGGCTACATTAATTTCTGATATAATAAGGCTACATTAATTTCTGATGTAATAAGGCTACATTAATTTCTGATATAATAAGGCTACATTAAGTTGTAATATAATAAGGCTACATTAAGTTGTAATAAAATAAGGCTACATTAAGTTGTAATATAATAAGGCTACATTAAGTTGTAATATAATAAGGCTACATTAAGTTGTAATATAATAAGGCCACATTAAGTTGTAATATAATAAGGCTACATTAAGTTGTAATATAATAAGGCTACATTAAGTTGTAATATAATAAGGCTACATTAAGTTGTAATATAATAAGGCTACATTAAGTTGTAATATAATAAGGCCACATTAAGTTGTAATATAATAAGGCTACATTAAGTTGTAATATAATAAGGCTACATTAAGTTGTAATATAATAAGGCTACATTAAGTTGTAATGTAATAAGGCCACATTAAGTTGTGATATAATAAGGCTACATTAAGTTGTAATATAATAAGGCTACATTAAGTTGTGATATAATAAGGCTACATTAAGTTGTAATATAATAAGGCCACATTAAGTTGTAATATAATAAGGTCACATTAAGTTGTGATATAATAAGGCTACATTAAGTTGTGATATAATAAGGCTACATTAAGTTGTAATATAATAAGGCCACATTAAGTTGTAATATAATAAGGCTACATTAAGTTGTAATATAATGAGGCTACATTAAGTTGTAATATAATAAGGCCACATTAAGTTGTAATATAATAAGGTCACATTAAGTTGTAATATAATGAGGCTACATTAAGTTGTAATATAATAAGGCTACATTAAGTTGTAATATAATAAGGCCACATTAAGTTGTAATATAATAAGGTCACATTAAGTTGTAATATAATAAGGCCACATTAAGTTGTAATATAATAAGGTCACATTAAGTTGTAATATAATAAGGCTACATTAAGTTGTAATATAATAAGGCTACATTAAGTTGTAATATAATAAGGCCACATTAAGTTGTAATATAATAAGGTCACATTAAGTTGTGATATAATAAGGCTACATTAAGTTGTAATATAATAAGGCCACATTAAGTTGTAATATAATAAGGTCACATTAAGTTGTAATATAATAAGGCCACATTAAGTTGTAATATAATAAGGTCACATTAAGTTGTAATATAATAAGGTCACATTAAGTTGTAATATAATAAGGCTACATTAAGTTGTGATATAATGAGGCTACATTAAGTTGTAATATAATAAGGCTACATTAAGTTGTAATATAATAAGGCTACATTAAGTTGTAATATAATAAGGCCACATTAAGTTGTAATATAATAAGGTCACATTAAGTTGTAATATAATAAGGCTACATTAAGTTGTGATATAATAAGGCTACATTAAGTTGTAATATAATAAGGCTACATTAAGTTGTAATATAATAAGGCCACATTAAGTTGTAATATAATAAGGTCACATTAAGTTGTAATATAATAAGGCTACATTAAGTTGTAATATAATAAGGCCACATTAAAAAAAACCCTAATTATATATTCTTCAAATATATTAATACTAACGTATTAAATCCCTCCGGATTCTCATCCATATAAGGGACATTACTATTCTTTTGGAATGTAAATGCAAAAAAAAAAGCTAAATATACTCAGATAAACTTTTTCTCTTTATTCAATTTATACATATTTTCAGCTACACCTGGTCGTTTAGTCGACCATTTTGAAAATACAAAAGGTTTC
The DNA here is from genome assembly GCA_964016885.1 of Eledone cirrhosa. Lineage (NCBI taxonomy): Eukaryota > Metazoa > Mollusca > Cephalopoda > Octopoda > Eledonidae > Eledone > Eledone cirrhosa. Next base: position 571,295 of record OZ024746.1, read on the forward strand.
AACATGAAAGCTTTGAAATTTTTGGTGAGTACAACTATTTTTGTTTACTGCATGAAATCTGATGGTAAATTTCTCCAGTCTTCCCCCACTCTAAGCCCAGTCTTCCTCCACACTAACCCCAGTCTTCCCCAACTCTAACCCCAGTCTTCCCCCACACTAACCCCAGTCTTCCCCCACTCTAACCCTAGTCTTCCCCCACTCTAACCCCAGTCTTCCTCCACACTAACCCCAGTCTTCCCCCACTCTAACCCTAGTCTTCCCCCACACTAACCCCAGTCTTCCCCCACACTAACCCCAGTCTTCCCCCACACTAACCCCAGTCTTCCCCCACTCTAACCCCAGTCTTCCCCCATTCTTCCCAATATGGTTAGGATGCCTAAGAAAAGAATTTTACAGGAAAAGCCGACTGGCAGGAGACGCAGGGCTAGACTTCAGCAAGATGTTGGTTAACACCCATCATCTCAATTGGTCTTGGTTGGAGATCCAGCAGACTGGGTACTTTTTATTTATCTAAAAACCTTGCATCATAATTTTATGTAAGAACCCTTATGCTCCAAACACTAGCTTAATAATGTGAAATTTAGTTGTAGTACCTAAACTGCCCATCACCAAATTCTTGATTATTTTCAAAATTATTTGAAAATTACAGGCAGTGTCTTTCATTAGAAATGCGTTAGTGGTTGGTGATAGGAAGGGCATCTAACCATAGAAATCTTGCTAAACAAAGGATTGGGAGGACCCTTCAGTTGTGTCAAAGACATGACAACCTCCTCTGTACACTTAGTAGAATGTGAGACTGTATGTAAGCAAGATGACAGATCTCTAGTCTGTCTTGGAGGTCAGTAGCCACTGCTTCAGTCCTGACTTGGTCTATGTAGACCCATCCAACCATTGCGAAAGGGAACATTGAAATGATAATGATTATGAAAGGGTTAAATAGTAATCTCTTTGACAGATTTATAAAAATATATTAATATTTTATTTCACAAAGATTATGGATGAAGCAGACAGGATTCTCAACATGGATTTTACAGATGATGTAAGTTTATTCAGTATTTTTTATTGATTTTGTCAAATACTTTGTCATAGATTCCTGAGTCATTGGGGTGACATTGGCTCTCTCCTGCATTGAAACTCGCTGGAACTCTTCCCGCTCCTAGTTTGAACACAACCATTTTCTTCCAGAGAAAGAAATAAGATGCAGTGTGTATTCTAGGAAACATCAGCTCTAGTATTGGACATTATTTATTGAGCCAAAAAGATGAAAGGCAAAGTAGTCATTGGCAGGTTTTGAAGTCAGTCATAGACCAGTAGAAATACCACAAAACATTCTATCCAACATTTTAATGATTCTGTCAGTTTGTTGCCTTGATGTACAGTGTTGGTGTCACAATAAAGTACACCCAGTACACTCTGTACAGTGGTGACGCAGTGATTGGTATTAAGAAGAACATCACAGATGTAGAAATCTTGCCAAAGAATGGAAGAAACGAGCAATCTGTGGTCCTTATCCAACTTATTTAGTCCTGAACCATGTCAAGCTATCAAATCTCTACCATCATGGAAGAGCCACTGAATGTAACATTTATTATAAAGTGGTAGTGCTAGTACTGTTACAACCTACCTAACCAATATCAACATGGAAGACAGATGTCAAATGATAAAATATTTGTTTTTTTCCAGATTGACAAAATATTACAAGCTATTCCTCAAGACCGAAGAACTTACCTTTATTCTGCAACAATGACCAAAAAGGTTAAAAGAAATTATATTAATTTTCATTTATTTCTTCTTCACCCACTTATTCCTGAGAGAATTGTAGGGTCAAAGTCCTGAAACACTCCTTCCAGCAAGTCCTGTCAGTAGCAATCATCTCCAATTGATCCAGCTGGATCCCCAAGTGTGACCAGCCAAGCTCATAGATGTTATCCAACCATCTTCCTCAGGGTCTACCCCTGAGTCTCTTACTGGTTGGTTTTTGCCCGAAAAATCTGTCCAGTGATTCTTTCCTGAGACATTCCAACCACATGTCCATAGTATCAGAGCTGTGATCTCTCAATTCAGAGAAGTAGCAACTCTACCTGGAGTGACTCTCTGATCTCCGAGCTATCCACTTTATCTAGTTACGTTACTCCAAAGACTTTTCATAGGCACCCCATTCTAATCACATGTCCGTAACATTGGAGTTATGATCTTTCAATTCGGAGAAGAAGCAGCTCTACCTGGATTTATTTATTATAATGTATGTAGTCTTATATAAATTCAGCAAAGAATTTGGTGTGCCTACATTCATTACTAAAAATGTACTCCAACATCATCATCATCAACATCATCATTCTATGATGATGATGTTGATAATGAATGTAGGATTTGGAGGAGCTGTTTAGTCCTATTGTGAACTCTCTAGAGTTGTGGCCGTAATATCATACACCAAGTACACTCTGTAAAGGGGAGGATAGTAATAGTGCTAGAAAGAGAACCCCCTTGCCAAAGTTGAGATATACAAGTGAGATGTAGTTTTCTAACCCATCCAGGAAGGCTGTATGTAGCTCTGAATAAAAATTGACTTGGGCCATAGTAACCAGTTTGACCCAAGCCATGGAAATCATCACCATCATCATCACTGTTTAATGTCTATACTTGCTGACCATATAAGGTTAAGTGACCACATCTTGCTGATGCACTCTGTCATTTACTTGGTTTTCTCTGGCTGGATGCTCTTCCTAACATGGTGGACTGGAGGCTTTTTGTTGTGTCACCAGCATGATCATCTTATGGGGTGTAGTAGGTGTTTTTGTTGTTGTTGTGGCACCTGTAGTAGGTGTATCGGGATGGTGATGGTTGTACTGAGAAGGAGGCTGGACATTATAAACACAAATTTGTAATAGAAAAAGAGCAACAAACATATTTTGCTGACATGAATAACAAGCATTAAATGATGATGATGATAATGATGACCTTGAATTATTTTTACATTGATTATTTCTGATTTCAGGTTGCTAAACTTCAGAGGGCATCTTTGAAAAATCCAGTGAGATTAGAAGTTTCCACCAAATATACAACAGTAGACAAACTACAACAGTTTTATTTATTCATTCCAGCTAGATTCAAGGTTTCTAACAATTTCATCTATCTTGGCAATTTTACTTCTCCTTTCAAACACACACATATATATATTCATTTTATTAAGGCTGAATAGTGAGTCTTGCCTGTGATAAACATTTTTAAAAATTTGAAAATTTTGTTGCATTTTTTTTATTGATATGTTATTATTAATTTGAAAATATTTTCCAGGATGTTTACCTCACATTTGTATTGAATGAACAATCTGGAAAGTCTTGTATTATCTTCTGTAATACTTGTGCCAGTACTCAACGTATTGCTCTGATGTTGCGTAACCTTGGCATAAACGCTATCCCTTTACATGGTCAGCTCTCACAGGTGAGTTAATTATGACAATTGCTGTATTTACTCATGTATTAGTCACACTTTTTTCAATGGAAATATAAAAAATAAGCATGCATTTTCCAGTACACACTGTAAAGTGGTTGGTGTTAGGAAGGTCACCCAACCATAGAAAGCTTGGCAAACAAGGGGTTAAGAGGAGCCTTCAGTTTATTGTGCAATCAATAGAACCTACTGTAAACCAAATGCAGACCCCTCAGGTCAGTAATCCCTTTTCAATACTGACTTGGTCTATATCTATTCATCCCTTCCTCCATAACTACCAAGTAAAAAAGCTCAGTACTGCAAATAACTCTCTAATTATAAAATATTGACTTTTAATTTAATTTTTCAATCATTTTTACATGTATTTTACTTGTTTTTTCTTTATATTTTGTTTTTCTTACCAAAAGGAAAAAAGACTTGGATCACTAAACAAATTCCGCAGTAAATTAAATTCTGTTCTACTTGCCACTGATGTTGCTAGTAGGTAAGTTCTTATTACAGTTTTTATAATAACTTCACTATTGTATCCCAGCATGTCCTAAACAAGTGGTTAAAAGGGTTGGCATCAGGCATCCGACTGTAAAACATTGTTGCTAAACATCCTGTCCAACCCAGCATGGAGGTAAAAACAATTATGATGTGTGTTTGTAACTATATATCATCATTGTCGTTTTAACATCTGCTTTCCCTGCTAGCAAGTGTTGGACAGGTCTACATAGACCAAGTCAGTACTGAAGCAGCGCCACTGATCTCCCAGGCAGGCCTGTCTCATTCTTATGTATGGTCTCATGTTCCATCAAGTGCTCAGTTCAGGGTTTATTGCCCAAATGTCTGGATGGTCAGTCCAAATTAGAAATGTGATAATAATAGAAGTCAGTGTGTAATATTCCATTCTTTTCCTACAATTTTCAGGGGTCTTGACATTCCTCATGTCGATATAGTCATTAATTTTGACATCCCAATGCGTTCTAAAGATTATATTCACCGTGTTGGACGAACTGCTCGAGCTGGACGGTCAGGCAAATCTATAACTTTTGTTACACAGTGAGTATTTTTAATATTGTTTAATTTACTAATAATAATTGTTTCTACTTTTGGCACAAGGCCAGCAATTTTCCAGTACATTACTGGTACTTTATTTTATCGACCCCGTAAGGATGAAAGGCAAAGTTAACCTAATTTACTAATAATAATGGTTTCTCATTTAGGCTCACGGCTAAATAATTTTTGGGGAGTCAGTTAAATCAACCCCAGTGCATTACTGGTACTTTATTTTATCAACCCCATAATGCAAAGCCTCAAAGGGATTTGAATTCAGAATGTAAAGGATCGTAACTATATACCACAAAGCATGTCCGATGCTCTACTGATTCTGCCAATCCACTGCCCTTGATTCATTAATCCAGTTTTGGTCTTTAGGGTGCTACAGTTGTCCTGGACTCTGAGGTAGGCAACCAATTAATAATAATGATAAAAAGGAACAGAAAGGGGCCAATCATCAAGATACTATAAACATTTGAATTAACAAACCATAAATCACATGAAACCATATTGAAAAGTACAGCACGATGACTGCATCGCATTGAAAATTAAAGTCTTCTTTGCTCACCTGAGAGGATCATGGAGTCAGAGTCCTCGTCCCAACAGGTCCTGTCAGAAGCAACTGTCTCCAACTGATTTGACTGGATCCCCACGTGAGAACAGCCAAGCTCATAGTGTTGGAGCTGTGATCTTTCAATTCAGAGAAATAGTGGCTCTACCTGGAGTGACTCTCCAAGCCACACACTCTATCGAGTAACGTTACTCCAAACACCCTTCAGAGAAACCCCATTTCAGTTATTTCCCAAGATTCATGACCATAAGTAAAGGTTAGCTCGAATACCAAAATTGAAGATAGCGAGTTTAATTTTTACCCCTACCTCCCTTCTGATTACTGAATGCTGAAACTGGTACATTACTGCACCAGTTCCTGCAATTCTTGTACTTAATTCAGCCTCCTGCCTTCCATCACTCAGGATGATAACAATGACAAAACATTGTAATTATTGTTTTATCATTTCAGATATGACGTAGAGTTGTACCAGAGGATTGAACATTTAATTTCCAAGAAACTTCCCTTATATCAAGTTGTTGAAGAAGAAGTTATGTTATTGACTGAACGTGTGTCAGAAGCACAACGCTTAGCAAAGCTAGTAAGTATTTCAGTCATTGGATTAAGGCCATGCTAGGACACTACCTTGAAGGGTCAAACTTCTAAATTACTGTGTATTTTACAATTATAAAGTAAGTCCACTTAGTAAAGTGGTTGGTGTTAAGGAGGGCATCTAGCTGTAGAAACAAAACATGGAACATACACGCAACACAGGTTTATCCAACCTGTCTTGTCTTAGACTATCATGAACCATCACACGGGTCTATAGAATATCATTTGTAATTCCTAAGCTGACTGCTTCCTTGTGAATGAATTTGATATAAATTATATAAAAACTATTGTCTAAGATGTAGTCGTCCAGACAGAAACTAAGTGCTGGACTTGTGTGTAGTGATCTCTCCAGCGAGGAAGACGATTATATATCACCATCATTGTCATTTTAACGTCCGCTTTCCCTGCACAACTTTTTGAGGGCATGGTTTCTACAGCAGGATGCCCTATCTATCACACACCATCTTACAGGATCTACTGGTTGCATTTTTTCATGGCACCAGCACTAGGTAGGTGATCATGTTGTGACTAAAGGGTCCTCTCAACCCTTTTTTTAAAATTATTATTATGTAAACTTAAAACATTTTGTTTTTGTTATTGCAGGAATTATCAGAAAGTTTCAACAAGAAACGAAAACATAAAGATGATGCTGAAGCTGAGGTATATTCTGGACCAAAGAAGAAGTTTAAAAAGAAGAAAAAACATTAACTGTATCATACAAAATATTTTGTGTATTTTATGTCAAAAAAATAAAGAGAACACCTTGCTTCATTACAATATTTGCTATTGTTTTATTCAATAATATTACTGATTTCTAATGTAGTCACAACACCATCAATATGGCCATAGTCTTCTTTCTCTTTGATCCTTAGCTGGTGATTGAGGGAGACTTTCCTCTCAACCAATACACTGCTGTGTATTGGTTGAGATGATGGACTCCGATGTTCTTCCACACTTTTCTATCCATGGCACTGACCTTAACATGGTCGAGGTGCTGCAATTTCAGGTCCTCCTTTGTTTCACCCATGTCTTGGTGTACTGGATTCTCCAGTACATGGGTCACTATCATGACAAATGTTGGTGTGGTAGTCAGTGCTCATCCTGCAGACATGGCCAAACTCTGTAAAGTGGTAGTGCTGGTGTCATGATAAAATACACCCAGTACACTCTGTAAAATGGTAGTGCTGGTGTCATGATAAAATACACCCAGTACACTGTAAAGTGGTAGTGCTGGTGTCATGATAAAATACACCCAGTACACTCTGTAAAGTGGTAGTGTTGGTGTCATGATAAAATACACCCAGTACACTGTAAAGTGGTAGTGTTGGTGTCATGATAAAATACACCCAGTACACTGTAAAGTGGTAGTGTTGGTGTCATGATAAAATACACCCAGTACACTGTAAAGTGGTAGTGTTGGTGTCATGATAAAATACACCCAGTACACTGTAAAGTGGTAGTGTTGGTGTCATGATAAAATACACCCAGTACACTGTAAAGTGGTAGTGTTGGTGTCATGATATAATACACCCAGTACACTGTAAAGTGGTAGTGTTGGTGTCATGATAAAATACACCCAGTACACTGTAAAGTGGTAGTGTTGGTGTCATGATAAAATACACCCAGTACACTGTAAAGTGGTAGTGCTGGTGTCATGATAAAATACACTCTGTAAAGTGGTAGTGTTGGTGTCATGATAAAATACACCCAGTACACTCTGTAAAGTGGTAGTGTTGGTGTCATGATAAAATACACCCAGTACACTCTGTAAAGTGGTAGTGTTGGTATCATGATAAAACACACCCAGTACACTCTGTAAAGTGGTAGTGCTGGTATCATGATAAAATACACCCAGTACACTCTGTAAAGTGGTAGTGTTGGTATCATGATAAAACACACCCAGTACACTCTGTAAAGTGGTAGTGCTGGTGTCATGATAAAATACACCCAGTACACTGTAAAGTGGTAGTGTTGGTGTCATGATAAAATACACCCAGTACACTGTAAAGTGGTAGTGTTGGTGTCATGATAAAATACACCCAGTACACTGTAAAGTGGTAGTGCTGGTGTCATGATAAAATACACTCTGTAAAGTGGTAGTGTTGGTGTCATGATAAAATACACCCAGTACACTCTGTAAAGTGGTAGTGTTGGTGTCATGATAAAATACACCCAGTACACTCTGTAAAGTGGTAGTGTTGGTATCATGATAAAACACACCCAGTACACTCTGTAAAGTGGTAGTGCTGGTATCATGATAAAATACACCCAGTACACTCTGTAAAGTGGTAGTGCTGGTATCATGATAAAATACACCCAGTACACTCTGTAAAGTGGTAGTGCTGGTATCATGATAAAATACACCCAGTACACTCTGTAAAGTGGTTGGTATTAAGAACACAGATGTAGAAATCTTGCCAAAGAATTGAAGAAATGAGCAAGCTGTGGTCACTATCCAACTTATTTGGTTCTGAACCATGTCAAGCTATCGAATCTCTACCATCATGGAAAAAGCCACTGAATCTAGCATTTATTGACCAAGAGGTCTTCCTTTAACAGAGCAGCACTCTATCATATGGTGGTTAGTTAGGAAACTAGATGTCTTGTGTGAGTTATACAAGTCAGAGAGATAGAAAAATGAGTGTTAGCAATGTGGGTTGTTGTCTATTAGGGCTCCGCTCTAAGTCCCCTCCTGTTATAGTTCTCTAGACCATAACACAAGTTAAAGACTGTCAATTAGAGAAGAGATTCCAAACATGGAAACAAAGTGTAAATTGAGAGATCCCATTGGCATGAATACTGAATTGAAGATAGTGAGTTTGGCTTTTACGCCTATCTCCCTTCTGATTAATTAGTTGATTCATAATTTATTACAAAGTTAGCAAAAGGGAAAGTTGATTATAACGACCTCAGTATTTGACTGGTACTTTATTTTATCAACACCAGAAAGTTGAAAGGCAAAGCTGACCTCGTCGGGATTTGAACTCAGAACGTAAAGAACAGAAAGAAATGCAACAAAGTATGTTGTCCAATGTCATCAGTATTCCTGTCAACACTAGAGATGGGAGACTGAGTGAGAGAGAGGGTGGGAGACTGAGTGAGAGAGGGGTGGGAGACTGAGTGAGAGAGGGGTGGGAGACGGTGAGAGAGGGGTTGGAGACTGGGTGAGAGAGGGGCTCGGAGACTGGGTGAGATAGGAGGTGGGAGACTGAGTGAGAGAGAGGGTGGGAGACTGAGTGAGAGAGGAGGTGGGAGACTGGGCGAGAGAGGGGTCGGAGACTGGGTGAGAGAGGGGATCGGAGACTGGGTGAGATAGGAGGTGGGAGACTGAGTGAGAGGGGGGTGGGAGACTGGGTGAGAGGGGGTGGGAGACTGAGTGAGAGAGGAGGTGGGAGACTGAGTGAGAGAGGGGGTGGGAGACTGAGTGAGAAAGGAGGTGGGAGACTGGGTGAGAGAGGAGGTGGGAGACTGAGTGAGATAGGAGGTGGGAGACTGAGTGAGAGAGGGGGTGGGAGACTGAGTGAGAGGGGGTGGGAGATGAGTGAGAGATGGGGTGGGAGACTGAGTAAGAGAGGGACTGGGTGAGAGAGGGGTGGGAGACTGAGTGAGAGAGGAGGTGGGAGACTGAGTGAGAGAGGAGGTGGGAGATTGGGTGAGAGAGGGGTCGGAGACTGGGTAAGATGTTGGGTGAGATAGGAGGTGGAAGACTGAGTGAGAGGGGGTGGGAGACTGAGTGAGAGATTGGGTGAGATAGGTGGGAGACTGAGTGAGAGAGGGGGGTGGGAGACTGAGTGAGAGAGGAGGTGGGAGACTGAGTGAGAGAGGGGGTGGGAGACTGAGTAGGAGATTGAGTGAGAGAGAGGGTGGGAGACTGAGTAGGAGATTGAGTGAGAGAGAGGGTGGGTGACTGAGTGAGAGAGGGGGTGGGAGACTGAGTGAGAGAGGAGGTGGGAGAAGAGATAGAAATGGGAGTGTGTTCGAAAGAGGAGGAGGAGTGAGACAGGGAGAGAGAGAACTGTAGAAGAGGTTTGGAACAAACTAACTTCCGGTTTTAGTCAAGGGAAATAACTTCTGTAATTGACTGATACACATGTGTATACATATATATATATATACATATATATATAGTATATACAATAGTGTATATATACATACACACACACCAATGACTGAGGTTGGTAATATTTCATTGAATTATAACTACATAATAGATTTATATTTCACTTTATCAAAATGATTTTATTTATTTTGATATGAAATATTTCTATATTTCTGTTATATTTACCAAAGAAATTCTGATTACAGGAATAATCTCTAAATTAATCCCAATTTCGTTTCTATTCACTGTAAATATTTCATGTGTCACTCTATCGTATTTCTAATTATTTCGGTTTCTTTAATCGGTTATTAATGTTAATTGCTATTTAAGTACATCAATTTTTAACAACTTGGAATACTCCTATAGACAATATTGTCTGCCAGAAAGATGTTTAATTAGCGTCCTTTTAATGTCTAATTAACCACATGTTTAATTAATATCCCACACCCACTTTGCTTTGTGTCGTCCAGTGAGCAGCAATAGCTCCATCTATCACACACATTTTCTCCTATCTCTAATTTATGTTTAATTAAGTTAAATTTATTACTAAAACAAACTGTAATATTACAGACAATTATTATAACGAACTGAAACGAAATCGACTTAGAATGTTAGGCTTAAAGATAATATTGAGATGACAGTAAAAATACTAACTTAATTTGTTTAATGTTGTCCTCTTAAGTTATTAAATATATTTTAGTTTGAAAGACCACAACAGTGTCCACAGATGAAGGTTAATGCCATGTGTAGAATAGAATTAATAATCATATATTGATTCCATTCTAATATATTTCTGTCAATTATAGATAATATATATATAACGAAGGAAGTGTGGTAAGGAACCAGATGGACCATAACGCACCAGAGTACTCAATACTAAGGGTAGTAGAGTGGGTAATAGGAGAAAGTATGATCCCGACGGCAGAGCTCAAGCCGTTTCGACGGCTATTTCTGGACTATATATATATATGTTATTCCGGGTTCAATCTGGGGTAACCACAGTAAGTGTAAATGTTTTAATATAGAAAAGCTTCTACAGGACTAGAACTGTTTCATTCGTGAGAAATCATCGGGAAGCTCCTGATGATTTCTCACGAATGAAACAGTTCTAGTCCTGTAGAAGTTTTTCTATATTGAAATATATATATATCATCATCACTTGAATGTCCAGTTTTCCACGCTAGCATGGGTTAAACGAGTTGTCCTGTTGTGAGATAAGCCAGATCGGATGATACAGGACTTTCTGGCTTGGTTTTTATGGCTGGATGCCCTCCTCAACACCAACCACACTTACAGCATGTGCGTTTTGACATGACACCTAATATATACATCATCATACGTCCGCTTTTCCCTGCTTGCAAGATATATTAGGTGTCATGTCAAAAAGCACCATTATATATAATTATTCCAAATAAAAAGTTTGTTGATGAAGCAATCGACGGATTGTTGTGTAATCAGACGTAAGCACTCTACGAATGCTTAAGGTATTACCTATAACGTATTAGTATTATAATATATATACCCACATCAAATTATTTTAGAATTATGATTTTATATGAATGAAACAGTTCAAGTCCTGTAGAAACCATTTCTTTATTAAATAATGATATGTACACACAAAAAAATTAAATTATAAAATAATATTCTATCAGTTGTTATAAAATCCTGAAATGTTTAGAACGTTACATGAATAATATCTGATTTCTCTCCTCTATATCAATAGTGTGTTTAACTTCCACATCAGCCCTGGTTGAGCAGAACTATAACCTAACATGTTCTCCAACCATGACCATCATGTGTGTGTAGCAGAGGAAACAGGTATTGAATGATTAAAGCTGTGATACTATCCCAGTTACTGAGTGAATAACTGGTATAGTATTGAGACTGACAGAGATGTCAACAGACAAATTAGTTAATAACACATTGTCTTTGCTAACTTCTCTAAGAACTCGATTTAGCATCAATTTACCCCATTTTGCACCTCATTCGCAATATAATTTAGTTATAGAACTTCCACATAGTCATTTCATATGCCATTCCCCGCATCATACAGGATTATTAACCATCTTTCCAACAAAAATCCTGGCCACCTTTTTGAATTTCACATGTCTAACACCCGTGAACCATCATCATCATCATCATCATTTTACGTCCGCTTTTCCCTGCTTGCAAGGGTGGGACGGGTCTTATTCAGCACAGCATCTCTCCACTCGTCACGGTCCCTCGTCATCTCCACCGTGAGCTTCAATGATCTGAGGTCTGTTCTCACTACCTCCGCCCATGTTTTTCGTGGTCTACCTCTACTACGTCTTCCTTCAACTGGCATTTCCTGGCACTTCTTCACCCATCGGTCATCCTCCATGCGCATCACATGTCCATACCACCTCAGTCTCCTCTCCCGTACACTACATTCTATCCCTCTCAGACACAGTTTCTCTCTCAACACATTTATGCTGGGTCGTTCACGCACATTTACACTGCACATCCAACGGAGCATGCTTGCCTCATTTCTCTCCAGCCGTCGCATATCCTCTGCGGTTACTGCCCATGTCTCACTACCATGCAGCATCGCGCTCCTCACACAGGCATCATACAACCGGCCTTTCGTACGCAGGGAGAAACCCTTCTTCGTCAACAGAGGAAGCAGCTCCCTAAACTTCTTCCAACCCGTCCTTATTCTAGATACTATGGCCTCGGAACACCCTCCTCCCATGCTAATCTGATCTCCTAGGTACCGGAAGCTATCCACCACTTCTATAGCGCCCTCTCGCATTTGAAAAATGTGTCTATCAGTGCGACTTCTACTGTCTAATTTCCCTGTACATCTACTGCATACATATTTCTCCCTACCTGTTAGTTTGCCTGCTTTCCCGCTACATCTCTTGTGTACCCAGGACCTGCATTGTGTGCATTTTATAGAATTTATGCCAGTTCCTTTTCTGCATATCGAACATGGCCATTTCCCTGACGGAATCAGGGTTTTGTCCTCTTTTCTACTCATCAACACTTTTGTCTTAGCTAGATTTACTCTCAGTCCTCTTGCTTCCAACTGCTGTTTCCATAGCCGGAATTTATTCTCTAGCTCCTCTACTGATTCTGCTATAAGAGCCAGATCGTCAGCATAGAGAAGTTCCCATGGACAGCCAGTCTTAAACTCCTCTGTTATGGCTTGGAGGACTATAATGAACAAGAGCGGGCTGAGGACCGAACCCTGATGTACTCCTACTTGTATCTGGAATTCCTCACTAAACTCCATTCCTACCCTGACTTTACTGAGAGTACCTCTGTACAAAGTTTGCACTGTCCTCACAAGCCATTCCTCAACACCTAGCTTCCTTAGGGACCACCAGATGACAGATCGGGGTACCCTATCAAAGGCCTTCTCTAGGTCAACAAAGGCTAAGTATAGTGGCTTATTCTTCTCTAAGAACCTCTCTTGCATTTGTCTCACCAAGAAGAGGGCATCTGTTGTACTCTTCCCAGGCACAAAACCAAACTGCATCTCATCTAGTTTTACCCTTTCTCTAATTAGTTGTGCTAATATCCTTTCTGCCACTTTCATAACCTGATCTATCAGTTTTATACCCCTATAATTGACATGTTTACAAAATCAAAAAACAGCACAACTCCCATAACTTTCGGAAACATTTTTCATGCTCAGATTTGTTGAAGCATGGAACAAACTACCTGCATCAGCTATTACCTATCAGGATACTTCATCCTTCAAAACTTCCAAGCTTCCCAAAATTCTCCAACACTACACCAGATATTCCGCCTCCTTTCACACACACGCATGTGTCTTCATGTATATCATGACTCATACACTATTCACTTTCCTGACATTTGTACATTATTCTATGTACTATACATGCACCTTTGATGAGTTGTAGTGCTCCTGAGCACACTGTACACAATAATTTTCATTAGCATCTCTATCCTTTGTCATCATCTTTATGAAGTTCATCCTCCTGAGATCAGCTTTCACACCATATATGCTTAAACAGGCAGAAGTCACCTAATATTGAAGTCCCTACAAAATCCCTCATATTTTAGTAAGGACTCGGATTAAATAACTCTTATTTTAGGACAATATGAAGGTTTTGTTTACTATTGCCACTGTGCAGACAACCTTAATAATAGTTATCTGTATTGTGGCAACTATAATTAAAATGCCCCAATACTTCAGAAATCAACCAATTCTTATTCAATTACATTAAATTTTATTTTATTTATTTATTGTTACTTTTGCTTCTTTTTCCAGATATAAAACTATATTGCTGTATCACTGTTTACCATATATGGAAATCATCAACTGATTATTAGATGCTGTTTACCATATATGGAAATGGCCAACTGATTATTAGATGAAAGGAATTATTCCTGGTTAAATCTCTAGATATTTGGACATTTCTCACACTTGTTCAACTCAAATCAAACCAGATGATTGTTTCCTATCAATTTTGAAAGACGTTTCTATAATTTATTTCTAATGAATAAATACAGTGGAAGTATTGATCATATGAAAGATTCCAACATGCATCAAATTGAGAAACCATTCAAGTGTAATTTCTGTGAAAAGTCCTATTCTTGTTCAGCCCATCTCTTACGACATGTCAAAACCCATTCTGGAGAGAAATCTCATAAGTGTACCATGTGTGAAAAAGCTTTTTACAACTCTTGGGATCTTACCCGGCACATGAAAATACACACAGGAGAGAAAAAATTCCGTTGTGAACTTTGTGAGAAATGTTTTTTACGTTCCACTAGCCTTACAGAACATATGGCTGTACACACTAAAGAAAAACCATATGCCTGTGAACTTTGCTCAAAAGCTTTTTCACGCACAAGCCATTTAAATGCACATCTGAAAATACACTCTGGCATTAAAACATTTAAATGTGACCATTGTGTGAAAGCATTTTTTAATTCCTGGGAACTTTCAAGGCATGTAAAAATACATACTGGGGAAAAACGACACATCTGTAACTATTGTCCTAAAGCTTTCACTCGTCCAAGTAGTTTAAAAGAACATTTGAAAATACATACAACAGTAAAAACATTCAAATGTGTTTATTGTGTTAAATCTTTTACACGGCCCAGTAGACTTGCATCTCATCTGCGTATGCACGCTGGAATCAAACCTTATTCATGTATGCATTGTAGCAAAGCATTTTTGAACTCTTGGGATTTAACACGACATACTCGTATTCATACTGATGAGAAACTTTTCAAGTGTGAGCATTGCCAGAAAGCATTTCTCCGATCTAGTAGCTTGAAAGAACATATTAGAATACATACGGCTGAGAAACCATACAAATGTGAGCGCTGTGGGAAATGTTTTACTCGTTCTCGGGGACTACGGGAACATTCCCGAATCCATGCAGAAGAGAAACCAGGCTGCCAACATTGTGGTAAACCATTCTCCTGTACAAGCCATTTAACTCAAGATATATGTGTTCAAACCACTGGCCCAATGTTTTAAATACATTCTCCTCGTCTTTTTATCAACTGTGTGAAGAAATTTAATAGTTTTTTAACTATTAATGATGTACTTTTAAGCAATCATTGTTGTTGTCACTAATATCTCTGTATTTGTCTGTGTGCATATAAAAACGAAAATGAAATCTATCCCCCTTGGTGGCATCATTATGAGTTCAATTAAATACAGCTACAGGAAATAACAATTTCCAACATTATCCTTATCATGTAAATGATGGACTAAATCTTGCATTAATAATGGCTTTTTATGTCTTTTAAAATTTATGTTTTTGAGTCGTTATAAAATGCTTGGTACAGTTCTTATCTCAACAAATACCTCTTCCATTCAATGTTTTCAATTGTTAGAAGCTACTAGATAGAACTTTCATGTGTTATATTTACAGAATACACCATTATTCCATTATTTTCCATAGTTTAACCCTTCTCACATCAAACCACCTGAAACTCCTCTGGCTTCTAACATACAAAAATACCATATTTCCCGGCGCTGAAGACGCTTCGTCCTCGAGGACACCCACTAAATTTGAAAAAACATAAACAACCTTTGACCTCCAGGATGCATGGTAGATTTTTGAGACTTATTTTAGGAAAAATGTAGCATCTTTGGTTTACCTCTACCACAACTTCCTTCCACTAATATTTCAAGTAATTAAGAATGTGGAGGCATTCACTAAGATTTTATGTAAGAACCTTTGTTAAGTTATGTTCCAAACACCCCTATTTCTATGATACAAAACTTTTGTTTGAAACTGTTTATATTTATCTAAAAATCTTCTATCATAATTTTATGTAAGAACCTCTGTTAAGTTATGTTCCAAACACTGGAAAATATTCGTTATATTACAAAATTCTACTAAATTCTTAATTATTTTCAAAAACATTTGAAAATCATAGGCAGTGTCTTTCATTAGAAATATAGTAATAAAAAGGTTAAATATGGTTGAAATAAAACTCTGATATAGAGATGAAAAACATTGTTTAACGTCTTTTTCCACGCTTGCATGAGTTAGGTCATCGATGCTATGAGGCAGTTGGCTGTGCCATACCTAGCTCAAATGGAACTGTATTTTAGCTGGTTAGTCCTCCCTAATATCAAACATCTTTACAGTGAGGTAAAGACAAATCACAAGAACACCATAATGGCTGAATATCATCATCACAATGAGAAGTGTCATTCATTAGATGAATGATAATAAAAGGGTTAACATGACAGCAAATTGTCAGAGTCCTTAGAATGTTTTATGGTATTCATTTCAGCTCTCTACTTTCTGGGTTCAAATCCCACCGAGGTCAACTTTGCCTTTCATCCATTCGAGGTTGATTAAAAAAAGTACCAGTCTACTACTGGGGATGATTTTCCTCTATATCTCTTTCTCGCTTCCATTCTCTCACTTTCTGGAAGAAATCTGTTTTATTAAAACCTGGAAAGGAGATGGGCTCTGCCAGGTTTTAAAATGCCCTAGAACATGACACTCATACAACTCCATCAAGAAACTAAAGAAGAAAGAATAAAAGTGTTATGTTTAAATTTCCCTTTATCCTTCACACAACTTGCTACTTCTCTAAGAATTAATTCCCAAATAATCAATATAACCTTTGGGTTTAACCCTTTAGCTGTTAAAATGGCAGGAACTCAGCTGTTGGGGTCCCAAATCCATATTACCTACTCTACTACCCTAAGTATTGAGTACTCTGGTGAGTCTAACAGGTTTTTACTGCATCCATTCTAATTTATGTATATACAAATATAGGGACTTATCTAAAACCGTTTGTGGGAAGCAGTTTTGTCTCTGCTATAAATCATGGTTTTTCTATTCTCCAGATATCAGATTTGTTATTTCAGACTTATCATTCACTCCTTTATCTCTTCTCTCTGTAAAATGTCTTTGTTATTCATCTTTCAAAGGATTGCTTTTGCTGTGTCATAAATATGTGTCATTAAAACAAAAATTATAAAATGATCTCTAAATTTTAATTTAATTTTGTTATTTATTACATTCATTCTTAACATTCTGTAATGATTCAGCAGAAAATATCTAAAAACAAGTTTGGGGAAAGAAGGACTATAAGGTAGTAAGAGGATAAAGGGGTGAGGGTGACTCTACATCAAGGTGGGGGCAGTATTTCAGCTGAAGAACCAATTAAATTTCTGTTGCTGACACTATCTGTTGGTTGTAACTCCTAATAGAAGTGTCACCCTTTTTCCAGTTACCAGAGATGGGATTTGAATTCAGAATACATATCTATCTATATATATCTTCTTCTTCACCCACTTATTCTTGAGAGGGTCAAGGGGGCAGAGTCCTCAAACACTTCCTCCAGAGGGTCCTGTCAGAAGCAACTGCCCCAACTGATCCAGCTGGGTCTCCTACCTGTTGGATTTGCCCATAAAATCTGTCCAGCAATTCTTTCCTGAGACATACTAACCAAAAGGGGAGACAAGAGAGATCTCCTTGATAAAGTCTTTGCTGTCTGGCAAAGAGATGCAGGGAGATTGTTGAGTTCAAGCTAGCTGATGAACAGTGGAGTTTTCACCCCAGATGCAGCACAGCTGACCAAATATTCACACTGCGGCGGGTATTCGAGAAATCGTGTAGTATATATATATAAAATTAAAATAAACACAAAAAGACAAACTCTAGTTTTTAAAGTTCTTTTTATTAAAGATTTAATATTTTTCTGAATTTTAGGCACAACAAAATATAGAGATATGAATATAGATGTTATATATATCTACCACCACATTTGTATATATATATTAGTGTGTACATATGTGCATGTATATATATATATGTATGTGTACATATGTGCATGTATATATATATATATATGTATGTGTACATATATATATACATGTATGTGTACATATGTGAATGTATATATATATATGTGCATGTATATATATATATATATGTGCATGTATATATATATATATATATATATGTGCATGTATATATATATATATGTATGTTTATATATGTGTATATTAGTGTGTACATATGTGCATGTATGTATACATATATGTATGTGTACATATGTGCATGTATGTATATATCATTAGTTTTTATTCTTTAACACTAAATCATCAAAAATTATGTATATCTCTCTATATATATGTGTGTGTATATATGCATGTATGTGTGTCTATGCATGTATGTATCTGTGTATATACATATATATAAACGTTAGTTTAAAGTCCAGTCTAAATCTAATATCAAGATGTGATCGAAGACTAATATATTGTTTAGCAGTTCCTTCCCTGGACGCAGGACTCAGTCCTCATATTCCAGTACCAACCATTCTGACAATCCATTCTAATTAAACCACCAAAGTTACAGAGAAAGAACTTGCCGCAGTCATCTTTGTCGTTATAGAAACCATCTTCACAAGCCACACAGTTTTCTGTTAATGGAAACATACAGAAATTCCGTTTCTTCACTGTAATGACATAGAGAGAGGGAGAGTGAGAGAGATATAGAGGGTGAGAGAGAGATATATAAAGAGTGAAAGAAGGCGAGAAAGATATATATAGAGAGAGAGGGTGAGAAAGATATATATATATATATAGAGAGAGAGAGTGAGATATATATAGAGTGTGGAAACTGTGTGTGAATGGGAGTGGGAGATGAGTTTGAGTTTAAGTAGGTTGAAATTTAAAGTGAGAGTGGATGTGGGATTTGAGAGTGACGTTTGACATTACTGTTTTTCATTAGAGAGAGCTGGAGCATTGAGTGGCAGTTTCTGTTCAGATGAGTTGACTGGAATTTGAGTGTGGGTGGGATTTGAAATGTGACTGAAACAAGGAGGGGGAAGTGTGACTGAAAGTATTATGTCACTTTGTATTTAAGTGGAAATTTCGAGTGTGAGTGGCAGTTGAGTGCAAGTCTGAGCTTTTGAGTGTAGGTATAAAAACGAAACTCTACAAAACTAGCATCACCAACAACTACAACTACAACACCAACAACTACAACAACTACAACTACAACACCGCAAACAACATTTCAACAAGTTTAGGAAGAAGTTCAAGATTTCTCTCACCATCAATTCCATGATTTGATGCCAGACCATCACTGGGTTCTACAATATAAGAAATGTGGAAATATTAATAGAACACACACACACACACACACACACACACACACACACACACACACACACACACACACACACACACACACACACAGACATACAGACACACAGACATACACACAGAGACATACAGACACACACATACACACACACACACATACACACACACACACATACACACATACACACAGACATACACACACACAGACATACAGACACACAGACATACACACAGACAGAGACATACAGACACACACACAGAGACAGACACACAGACAGATATCAACCATTCTGCCTCCTGCGTTTCTGACCTATTATTTATCTCTGGTTTTATTCTGATGAAAATGGCTTCCTTATTCCTTCAATTTTCCACACTCCTTTCAGTCGCCTCTATGGTGACCTCAATATATATATATATATATATATATATATATATATATATAAATATATATATATATATATGTATACATATATATATAATATAAGCAAGTATTGCACCAAGAAAAATATAAACATCGAAGTGAAAGGAGATTAGGAATTTATTTGCTTTAACATATGTTTCTGTGTCTATTATAATAGTCTACATATGCTGACTATAATATATATTGTTCAATCATATGCAATACTTAATTATTTATTACACTTCATCAGAAAGCCTATAATTGTGGAAGATTATATTAATATACTCCGTGATCTCTTCTGGACTTATATACCATATTCCCCTGTTTGAATATTTATGCTATACGATTCAAAGGATACAGTTGAGTCAAATTCTCTGGTAAGCAGCTCTCTTGTTTAAGTATTCATACCTGCTATACATAAACAAAACCTTATCTACCTTCATATATATATGGTGTTGTTGCTATTGTTGTTACTTACTTTGTGTGTCACAAGTAAAATTCTTTTGGTTCCAAATGGTTCCAACAGGACACTTTCTCATCAACATTTTTCCGTGGACACATTGATAAAACTCACTCATTTTCAGTGGATTTCTTGCAAAAGTTCCACTGGAGCAGCTCACACATCCTGGGAATGAATTAGTCCACTTACAATAATTGTTGTCTGTAATAAGAAAAAAAATTGGTTGAATAATTTCACTGGAAAACTTAACAATGTGGACAGCTTTTTAAGATTCTTCTAGAGGGGCTTACAAATTGAGATATATAAATTATAGCCAGAGCTGTCTCTGTGCTATACCTGGAATGAACTGATAAGAAGTGGTGGATTTAAAATCAGTTGTCTGGAATTTGCAGATGACTTGGCATTACTTAACTTAAGAGAAGGTGATCTCCAACTTGCGATCGATAGGTTTGATGCAGAGTGCTACATGGCTGGAATAAAGGTCGGTGCTGTGAAAACTGAGACACATGTCCTCTCAAGGAAGCCTGCGCAGTGCTCCCTACATGTGAATGGAGTTCCACTGAAGTGGTTAGAGAAGTTCAAGTATCTCAGCGCTATGTCCATGAGTGATGGAAGGCAGGAGGCTGAATTAAGTGCAAGAATTCTAGGAGCTGGTGCTGTAATGTGCCAGCTTCAGCAATCAGAAAAAGGGAGGTAGGTGTCAAAGCCAAACTCACTGTCTTCAGTTTGGTATTCATGTCAACCTTTACTTATGGTCATGAATCTTGGGTAATGACTGAAAGAATATGATTGAGAATACATGCAGCTGAAATGGGATTCCTCCGAAGGGTCTTTGGAGTAATGTTACTCAATAAAGTGCATAGCTCGGAGATCAGAGAATCACTCCCGGTAGAGCTGGCCTAGAGGTAACAACCTTGCCACTAGGCCATGACTCTTTCTATTATAATCATTCTCTACTAACACAGGTACTCTGTTAAATAATTGTTTCTACTTTTGACACAAGGCCAGCAAATACCCAGTGCATTACTGGTACTTTATTTTATCAACCTCGTAAGGATGAAAGGCAAAAGTTAACCTCGGGGGATTTGAACTCAGAATGGTAAGGGTCGTAACTCTATGCGTCAAAGCATGGGGTCCGACATGAGCCAACTAGTTAAAAACTGGTTCAATCCTGATATATATATATAAATCATATATATTTAGATGTCCAGCAGAAGCAAGGGGGACAACCGTCTATGCATTTCAGGCTTATTATATATATATATATTTATATAGCCAGCATGGACTGGAGTCGAATTCTGTCGATCGATTGGTTATTGATTAGGCGATACCCACTGATGAAGCCACATGCACCGATTATGCATTGTTGCATAATATATGCAGACAGAGGGTGCAGTGCACCCTACTACTGCATTAAGTGTGACCAGAACTCAAGTCCGGGAACTACTATAGGTACTGTTTACGTGTGTTGAATTTGAGGCAATGGGAGTGTATCCTACATTAGCTATTGAGTACGCTGAGATAGAACTGGTCCTGGTATTGATATCTATGCTGGGTCCGTCAACTTCTTATTATATATATATATACATATATATATATTTCATAATAATAAATTTGAAGACTAAAATCCAAAGAGGGCTCGATAAGGATAAATATATATCAAATACCGTAGAGCAAATATTTATTAAATTAACAGATTAAAGTTTAAGCAAAGAATCGCTGCTTTCACCCTTAACAGGATCTTCTGAAACTAAATATATATATATATATACGGGATAACAGGTTATTGTTATAGGCAGTCCACTTAGATGTAGTTCAGTTAGAGTACTCCGTGTAGTGGATAGTATTAACGTGCTCCAGTTTACTGGGGTCCCTATCATTCCAATGTAAAGTGGACGTGTAGGCGCAATGGAAAAAAAAAGCACCTACCACTCACTGTAAATAAGGTTGGTGTTAGGAAGGGCATCCAGCTGTAGAAATCAAGCCAGAATCAGTTCCCGTCCCACCGAAATGGTTATATATATATATATATATATAATATATATATATATAAATTATATATAATATATATATATATAAATTATATATACTTACCATCACAATGTGTTTTATTCTCCAGTATGTAGCCTTTGTAACATAAACATTCATAACTTCCAAGAGAATTGGTACAGATGTGGTTACATCCTCCATTGTTGTAGGCACATTCATCAATATCTGTAGAGAAGTGTATAGCAGGAAGACTGAGTTATATATATGTATATATATATAATATAATATATATATATAATATAATATATATATATATAATATAATATATATATATAATATAAAATATATATATATATAATATAATAGGAACCAGTAAGACCCCGACAGCTGAGCTCAAGCCGTTTCGACGACTAATTCTGGACAGTATTGAGTACTTTGGTGCGTTATGGTCCACCTGGTTCCTTACCACATTTCCTTCGTTATATAATATAATATATATATAATATAAGTTTTAATATAGATGAGATTCTACAGGACTAGAACTGTTTCATTCTTTAGAAATCATCAGGAATCTCCTGATTCCTGATGATTTCTAAAGAATGAAACAGTTCTAGTCCTGTAAAATCTCATCTATATTAAAACTTTTATACTCTGCTATGTATTGAATACCTTACTTACTGTGGTTACCTCCGATTCAACCCGGAATAACATATATATAATATAATATATATATATATATATATATATATATATATATATATATATATATATATAAATGGAAAAGGATGAAACAAAATTTCATTTCTCACTCTTAGTACGGCTGATACTTAAATGTAAGTATATACACATACATATATGTATATAGACGTACAGTAGTATGTATATATATAGATACATGTACACATATATATATATATATGCGCGTATGGGTTTACCGAACAATTATCATAATGTTCGGTTTGTTTGTAAACAAACATCCTGAATTACGCCATACAGTGTTTGGCAACCATTGTCGCCTTTTTGTTTGTTTACAAACAAACTGCACAGTATGATAATTGTTCGGTAATCCCATACATGCATATATATATGTGTACATGTATGGATATATATACATACTACTGTACGTCTGTATACATATATGTATGTATGTGTACATACTTACATATATAACTAAGAACATAGATTTTACATGTGGCCGGTGCTCTGGTGCAATAAGTAGCAGCAAGTGCCCATAAAATACTAGCTCCTTCAACTGCGCAGAGGGTTCTATAGAAATAGTGGACAGCTTCCGTTACCTGGGTGACAAAATCAGCAGTGGGGGAGGGTGCTCTGAAAGTACAGTAGCTAGAGTCAGAACTGGATGGAAAAAGTTCAGAGAGCTTATACCACTATTAGCCGCTAGAGGGTTCTCCCTAAAAATGAAAGGCAGGTTATACGATGCCTGCATACGAACAGCAATGCTGCATGGCAGTGAGACCTGGGCATTGTGTGCAGAGGATATACGCAGACTAGAGAGGAACGAAGCTTGCATGCTCCGCTGGATGTGCAATAGTAATATACGTGAACGGTAAAGCATAAACGAACTAAGGAAAAAATTAGAAATAAGAGGGATCAGATGTTGTTTACTCGAGAGAAGGCTACGTTGGTACGGTCACGTGATGCGCATGAAAGATGACAGCTGTATAACAAAGTGCAGGGCAATAAAGATAGACGGTAGCCACGGAGTAGGCAGACCCAGAAAAACATGGGACGAGCTGATAAATTCCGACCTCACACGCTTACACCTCTCCAAGACAATGTCACTGGACCGAGACCTTTGGCGGTACTCAGTAATAGAGAAGACCCGCCTTACCTAAATACAAAGTAAAAACCTACTACAGTCAGTAGGCATCTCTATCAAAACACCTCCCCCCCCCCGTCCCACCACCTCCACCCCATCCACACCGCCCCTTTCAATGTAAAGTTATGTTGGTCCCACAACATCCAGGCCGAAACAAATGAGATCGTGTAGGTGTCACGACAAAAAACACACAGTCCACGCTGTAAATGTGGCCGTGTAGGCAACACGGTAAAAACCTCCCAGCCCCACACTGTAAATGTGGTTGGTGTTAGGAAGGGCATCCAGCTGTAGAAAACCCGCCAGACAGTCCACGCTGTAATGTGGCCGTGTAGGCAACACGGTAAAAACCTCCCAGCCCCACACTGTAAATGTGGTTGGTGTTAGGAAGGGCATCCAACTGTAGAAAACCCGCTAGACAGTCCTATGCGAGCAAGACAACCACTCTTGCCTCAAGTGGGAAAACCCCCGTCCAAACCCATGCAAGCGTGGAACACGGACGCTAAACCTGATGATGATGATGATGATGATGATATATATATATATATATATATAAATATATATATAATATATATATATTATATATATATATTATATAATATATATACATATATTACAAAGCGAAACCTGCAGTCTGTAGGCACCTCTTAACCAAAAATACACCCCCATCCCACTACCCTTACCCCCACCCCCATCAACACCACCCTTTCTCTGCAGAGTTATGTTGGTACCACAACATCCAGTCCAAAACAAATGAGGTCGTGTAGGTGTCACAACAAAAAAACACACAGTCCACGCTGTAATGTGGCCGTGTAGGTAACACGGTAAAAACCTCCCAGTTCCACACTGTAAACGTGGTTGGTGTTAGGAAGGGCATCCAACCGTAGAAAACCTGCCAGACAGTCCTACACGAGCAAGACAACCAATCTTGCCTCAAGTGGGACAATTCCCGTCTAAACTCATGCTAGCATGGAAGATGGACGTTAACGATGATGATGATGATATAATATATATATATATCAACTAGAAATTGATTGACATATACATATATCTCTAAAATAAACATATGAAACAATCACAGGGAATAATTTGTAAAAGTGTGTAAGCACACATAATATATATATATATATATATACATATAATATATATATATACATATAATATATATATATACATATAATATATATATATACATATAATATATATATAATATAATATAATATATATATATGTAATAATAATAATAATGAAATTATTGTATAAAGTGGTCAGGTGCACTACAACTCGTCAAAGGTGCATGTATAGTACATAAAATAATATACAAATGTCAGGGAAGTGAATAGTGTATGAGTCATGATATACATGTGTATATGTGTATGGAGGGGGAATATTAGCTGTAGTGTTAGCGAATCTGAGGAAGCATGGAGGTTTTAAAGGATGCAGTGTCTCGACAGCTAACAACTGATGCAGGTAGTTTGTTCCATGCTTCAGCAACTCTGAGTGTGAAAAAATGTTTCCGAAAGTCATGGGAACTGTGCTGTTTTCTGACTTTGTAGGCATGCCCACGTGAGTTAGACACATGGAAATCAAAAAGGTGCTCAGGGTTGTTGTTGGCAACATGGTTAATAATTTTGTGGGTGTTTACCAAGTCAGTTGCCAGACGTCAGAGCTTCAACGTATCCATGCCCATGGAAGCAAGGCATTCAGAGTATGGTAGATGCCTGATTGGTTGCACGTCTCTGAACAGTTTCCAGGAGGTCAATGTTCTGAGCAAGATAGGGGTTCCAGACTGGTGATGCAAATTCTAAGTGTGGCCGCACCATAGCTATATACAGCTTTAAATAGATAGCTGGAGAGCGGCTGATAAAGGTCTTGCTGAGTGATGCCAAGACACCCTCGGCCTTCTTGACAATTTTAGAGATGTGCTTTGTTCAATGCAAATCACTGCTGGCAGTAATGCCCAGGTCACGTTCACAAGAAGACTTCTTGATATTAGTGTTGTGGAGGGAATATGTGGATGCTGGGTTTTTACTCCCAAAATGCATGGTGATACCCTTGTCCACAGCCAGCTTGAGTTGCCAGTCCATGATCCATTGTTGCATTGTGTGCAGGTCTGATTGTAGGAAAGATCTATAGTGTTCAGGATCTGTCCATTTGATTTCAAGGTACAGCTTGATGTCATCTGCATATTTCAGTACTGTGGCATTCTTTAAGTTGGCATCTATGTCATTCATATATGTAACAAACAAAAGGGGCCAAGAACAGATCTCTGCAGTACACCAGATGTCATCTCATAGGGTGAATAATGTTGTCCTAGAACCGTGACTACTTCTTTTTGACTGAGAATGAAGGACTTGAATATTTAATATATATATATATATATAAACACCAGTAACAACAACAGTAACAACAGTAACAACAACAATAACAACAACAGTAACAAGACCAGTAACAACAACACTTACCATTACAATGTGTCCAGTTCATCAGTTGGTATCCTTCCTTACAAGTACAAACATATCCTCCAACTGTGTTCCGACATCCATCACCGCAGTCATGTAGCTCTGTACACTCATTGATGTCTGTTGAGAGAGATATAGCCACACAAGTAGCGCATTTATATAACATACACATACATACACATACACCCTCACACACATACACACACATACACACACAATCCCACACACATATTCACATACACCGACACACATTCACATTACACACTTGAGGCAGGTCGTTTGACTGACCTGGGGCTAAACAAAAAACACAACAACAACATACATACCTCTGCAGTAGATCCTGTCTATAAGACGGTAACCTTGGTTACAGTCACAGCTGTAACTGCCAGGAGTGTTCTGACATATATGCTCACATCCACCATTCATCTCGGCACATTCGTTGTTATCTGTAACACAACAATGAGGACAACAATAGCTTCAAGCAAATGTGAGAAATCTTTATGAGCTCAGTCTTTCTGTTACACACTAACACACTTGACTGTTTTATGTTACTTTGTTACAGAACCCAGGTATTTCCAGGTACCGCAACTAGTATATATATATATATATGTACGTGTGTGTGTGTGTGTGTGTGTGTGTGAGTGGGGGGGGGGGGTAACCACAATACATTAGTAGAGTGTAAACATCAAATTTAATATAGAAATGGTTTCTACGGGACTAGAACTATTTCATTCAAAAGAAATCAATAGGAAAGCTTTCAGTCCATGGGATGAGTTTGGTAGAAGTAGTTCCACAACAGTTAGTACACCATTTCCGAGAACAATTTGTTTCACCTGAAACGGAGATCTATTGTGTCAGCCTTTGGACAACATCATATACAGGTGAAACAACTGTCTCCAAATGAGTTGGGATCCACACCCAAGCCAGACCAACTATGTATGTTATCTAACTTGTGGTCTAACTCTGGGTCAGTCTATCCCCACCCAAGTAAGACCAACTGACCTTATGTATGTTATCTAACTTGTGGTCTAACTCTGGGTCAGTCTATCCCCACCCAAGTAAGACCAACTGACCTTATGTATGTTATCTAACTTGTGGTCTAACTCTGGGTCAGTCTATCCCCACCCAAGTAAGACCAACTGACCTTATGTATGTTATCTAACTTGTGGTCTAACTCTGGGTCAGTCTATCCCCACCCAAGTAAGACCAACTGACCTTATGTATGTTATCTAACTTGTGGTCTAACTCTGGGTCAGTCTATCCCCACCCAAGTAAGACCAACTGACCTTATGTATGTTATCTAACTTGTGGTCTAACTCTAGGTCAGTCTATCCCCACCCAAGTAAGACCAACTGACCTTATGTATGTTATCTAACTTGTGGTCTAACTCTAGGTCAGTCTATCCCCACCCAAGTAAGACCAACTGACCTTATGTATGTTATCTAACTTGTGGTCTAACTCTGGGTCAGTCTATCCCCACCCAAGTAAGACCAACTGACCTTATGTATGTTATCTAACTTGTGGTCTAACTCTAGGTCAGTCTATCCCCACCCAAGTAAGACCAACTGACCTTATGTATGTTATCTAACTTGTGGTCTAACTCTAGGTCAGTCTATCCCCACCCAAGTAAGACCAACTGACCTTATGTATGTTATCTAACTTGTGGTCTAACTCTAGGTCAGTCTATCCCCACCCAAGTAGACCAACTGACCTTATGTATGTTATCTAACTTGTGGTCTAACTCTGAGTCAGTCTATCCCCACCCAAGTAAGACCAACTGACCTTATGTATGTTATCTAACTTGTGGTCTAACTCTAGGTCAGTCTATCCCCACCCAAGTAAGACCAACTGACCTTATGTATGTTATCTAACTTGTGGTCTAACTCTGGATCAGTCTATCCCCACCCAAGTAAGACCAACTGACCTTATGTATGTTATCTAACTTGTGGTCTAACTCTAGGTCAGTCTATCCCCACCCAAGTAAGACCAACTGACCTTATGTATGTTATCTAACTTGTGGTCTAACTCTAGGTCAGTCTCCTGCCAGTTGGCTTCTCATAAAATCTGACATTAATTCTTTAGACATTTTTTACAAGTATATTTTATCAACCAGTGACTGGATGAATGGTCAAGTTGACCTTGAATTAAGAAGACATCTGAAACAAACAACCATCAACTGTCAACCATCAACTGTATCATCTCATTTGCAGATTTATTTATTTATTTCATTATTCATTTATTTTATTCTTCTTCATCCAACCATGAAAAAGATTTTCAAAACCAGAGAAATGAAAAAGACAAAAATTAAAACAAAAATTTTTTAAAAAGATAAAAATAAACTATTTTGATCAAAACAAAAAAATATATATAAATAAAAATTAAATAAAAGAGACAAAATTTTGATAGATTCAGTGAAATGTGGCAGAAAAATATTTTATTTTTGTAATCAGAAGGTTAATATGCATTAATAAGTCATTATGATGTCATAGAGGTTGAGTTTAATGAAAAAAAATTGTTTCTGTAACTTTTAATAGATGACCTACATTTTATTTTTATATATATATATATATATATTTTATTTTAGCAAATTTAATTATCCCAAATATTTTCAGGTTTAAAAACCAGAAAATATTTGTGATAATTAAATTTGCTAAAATAAAATTCTATTATCTTGGCACCTTTAATTTTCTAATGCATTGTATGGCTTTTAAAATCATTAAAATTTATATTTATATATATATATATTTATATATATTTATATATATATATATATATATATATATATATATATATATATATATATATATATATATATATATATATTTAAATTGAAGAAGAACCAAGGTTAACAATTTAAATCCATTCTTACACACATATATGATTACGTGGTGAAACGTATTACAATTCATGGATGATATATAATATTGCTATAGTGATGTTCCTTTATACACAGAAACATAAAGGTAGTTCTCGCCTGATGAGGGGGACAAAATCTCCATCCACTGACCACTGGCCTCTGACCTTTCACCACTGACCTCTGACCACTGACTTCTGACCTCTGACACTGACCTCTGCTATCTTCTAATTACTTCCCTCCTCTACAAACCTAATCTCTTTCTTCTCTCTCTTTTTCTATATGTTGGTCCTCCAACAATTTTCTAGAATTAATTTCATAAACTCTAGGCTCTCCAATCAGAATTTTTCCAACTCCACATCCCTGCTCCTATTCCACCTCCATCCAGCCTCCACTTATTAAATTTTGCTAATCCATCTCAGGTGAAATTTTATTTTAAGTGGTAACATTCCTGCGATAATTTATTTTCTTTATACATTAAAAAACATTATACATGGCAAAAAAGTACATTACTAGAAATCTCATATGTTATAAAATAAATAGGATGGGTTGGGGTCTCTATGTAAACTAAACGACTAATTCTGGTTTTTTAAAAAATCAACGAAGACAACCTAGAAAAAATATCAATTTTCCCCAACCCCTGCTTTATTCCACTCCTCCCCCTATTATTTGGGACCTGAGAGTATTTCATTACTTCTCTTGTTTTGTACTTTATAATCCGTTATTTAACATCCACTTTCCCAGCTAGCATGGGTTGGACAGGTCTGCACAAACTAAGTACACAAGCAGGGCTACTGACCTCCCAGACAAGCTGGGGATCCAAATATGGTTCCATGTACTACTGAGTGTATTTTATGATGGCACTAGAGAGGTTGTCATATCTTTCATACAACTGAAGGTCCTCCCAACCCTTTCTTTGGCACACTTTCTACGGCTTGATGCCCTTCCAACTACTTTATTGTGTAGATCCTACAGGTTGTCATGGACACAACGGTCCTCTCAACCTTTTAAAGCATCGTTTCTTCAGTCAAGTGTCCATAGTCTGTGTGTCTGTGTGTCTGTGTCTGTGTCTGTGTATGTGTGTCTGTGTGTCTGTGTGTCTGTGTGTCTGTGTCTGTGTGTCTGTGCCTGTGTCTGTGTCTGTGTCTGAGTCTGTGTCTGTGTCTGTGTGACTGTGTGTGTCTGTCTGTGTCTGTGTCTGAGTCTGTGTCTGAGTCTGTCTGTGTGACTGTGTGTGTCTGTGTGTTGTCTGTGTATGTGTGTCTGTGTCTGTGTGTCTGTGTGTGTGTGTGTGTGTGTGTGTGTGTGTGTGTGTGTGTGTGTGTGTGTGTGTGTGTGTGTGTGTGTGTGTGTGTGTCTGTGCATGTGTCTGTGTCTGTATGTCTGTGTCTGTGTCTGTCTGAGTCTGTGTATGTGTGACTGTGTGTGTCTGTCTGTGTCTGTGTGTCTGTCTGTGTCTGTGTCTGTGTGTGTCTGTCTGTGTCTGTGTCTGTGTGTCTGTCTGTGTCTGTGTGTCTGTGTCTGTCTCTGTGTCTGTGTGTCAATGTAAATAAAAGCAAATTAAACCAATGCCATGAACTCAAGCAAACATAAAATATACACCCAGTACTGGACTTTAAGTTAGAGCTGAGGGCCACACACCCTCCAGGGTCACATTTTTAAAGTATATATTTATATTTTTATTTTATCATTAGTTTTTATGTCACACACTGTCACAGATACACACAATCTCACACTGTCACACACTGTCACACACTGTCACACACTGTCACATACTGTCACACACTGTCACATACTGTCACACACAATCTCATACTGTGACAGTGTGAGAGAGAGAAGAGCAGGACCACTTACCACTACACTGTGTGTTGTTGTGTAGAGTATAACCAGAATAACAGTCACAGATATGCCCACCTATGCTATTGTTACAATAATGGTTACAACCTCCATTCATGTGCTCACATTCGTTGATATCTGAAAAACAAATAAATCCATCACATGGTACATAGAAATGTTTATCTATCTCTCTATCTGTCTGTCTATCTATCAATTTGTCTGTCTGTCTGTCTATCTATCTTTCTATTTGTCTGTGAGGTCACGGCCAAGGTATTTGCGCTCACCCAGAAGTGGGCTGAGTGCCAACTATCCTTGAAAGGTCGAGCAGAGGTAGCAAACACTTTCATAGCGTCCATCATCTACTACCGCTTGACCGTTGTGCCTTGTCCCCGTGAACACCTCACCAAGATGGAACGCATGCTCTTCCAGTTCCTTTAGAAGAAGTAGGCTCCACTGGTGAGGAGATCCGTCTGCTGTCAGCACCCTTCCAACGGAGGGCTGGGAATGCCGTGGCCGATGATGTGCAAACATGTGCTGAGGCTACAGCATCTACAGGTATCACTGACCAAACTGCAGTCCTGGGTCAAGCAAAGACCAAGGAAAATGGGCGACTGGCACATTGAATGTGCTCAGGCGCTCACGGTCCTCTGGCAAAAGGACCCAGCAATCAGTGGAGACTCCACTTCGTCATTCTATAGAGGGTTGGTCCGCAGCAAGTGCGATGACACTCTCGGAGAAACTCTAGGGATGGAGGAGGATGAACTGGCCAGTCTGTTTGGTAGGACCTTCCACCCGGGACCGATGGATAACTTCCAAAAGTCCCTGGCAGTGCTATCAAGGAGCTCTACCCGTTCGAGACAAGCTCTACAGACACGGGCGCCCGAGCAGGGACCCCTCAAAAAAGATCCGTCCGAGATGCATGCAGGACGAGGAAACCATCGTGCACGCATTCGTACACTGCCCGGGCGTTACCGACCTGTGGAGCTACGCAGAACGACTACTGTCGCGGGTGGGACCAATCCGGTTGACCACCAAGTCCATTATTACAATCAAACCGCCACCCTCCTTCAAAAACGAAGGAGAGGTGGTTTTCCTCTGTGTAATGGCTATGGTGAAAGAGGCTATATGGTGGACGAGGTTGAAAGGGCTGAGGTCAGACACCTTTCTCTCCAGCGAACAACTGGTTCGCTTCTTCAAATATCATTTTAAAAGAAGAATCGACTGGAGAGAGAGGTGCTGCACCCCAGCAAATTTTACGAAAGGTGGGTGAATGTGGCAAGGATGGCCCGAGTGATTGGGCCTTCTCTCTATATAAGCCTGTAGGTTGGGAAAGAGGAGGAAGAGAGGAAGGAAGCACTCGCTCTTCGTGCTCCTGGAGAGGAGGGTTGCACATTTTCTCGGGCGTGTGTACAACCCTTTTGTAATGCCTCCCCGCTATTGGGGATTTCGATTGTTTTATTTTTTCATTGTTATATTTTTTACACAAATTTTATGTATGTAAACTCCCCCCATTGTATTTGTCCCCATCTTTTGCACCCTCGTGGCGAATAAAGATATATATCTATCTGTCTATTTATCTGTCTGTTTGTCTATACATACTATATATATATTCAAAATAGGGAGCACCCAGGACTGGGTAGTGTGTTGTGTCCAGTTCACTCAGATGGAAAAAATGAGATGTGACATCACTGGTGCCAAGCTGTATCAACCTTTGGACAACATTGGTGGCATGGGGAGAGGCAACTGGTATGTATGAGTGACTGTTGGTCTTCACAAAATCATCTTGCCTGAACATGTGCCTCAGAGAGAACTTTCTAGGTACAAAACCCAAATTTTCCTTAATTCTGTTTTTGCTTTTGATATATTTACTTTTTTCTATTTTCACAGAATTTATCAATAAATTCCTTTGATTCAATTCTATATTTCATGACTAAATTACAATAAATTGTACAATGAATATTATTAAAACGGGGACAAATTATGGGAAAATATGTCACACATATTGTTCTGCTGCAGGCCACATGTGGCAGGTGGAACACATGTAGCATGTGGACCACATGTGGCATGTATGCCATATGTGATGTGTATGTCACAGGTGGCATGTGGGTCCACTTGTGGCATGTGGGACACATGTAGCATGTTGACTACATGTGGCATGCATGCCATATGTGATGTGTGTGTCACATGTGGCGTGTGGGCCACTTGTGACATGTGGGCTACATGTTTGAGGTGCCTGCGTTAATTAAAAAAAGCCACATATATGTTAATTTC
Source organism: Eledone cirrhosa (assembly GCA_964016885.1). Lineage (NCBI taxonomy): Eukaryota > Metazoa > Mollusca > Cephalopoda > Octopoda > Eledonidae > Eledone > Eledone cirrhosa. The sequence continues at coordinate 604,745 of OZ024746.1, forward strand.
ACAAGCAAGCAGTCCTATTGTGTAAACAACTGGAATATTCAACATGGAAGTTGATGGGAACCAATTCTAATAAGCTGATCTGCTCACCAGAACATGAGGTCTTTTCTGTCAACTTGAAACCCTGATGACAGGCACAGTAGTAGCTGCCGGGGGTGTTAAAACACATCTCTTCACAACCACCATTCTTTATATCACATTCATTGATATCTGAAATAAACAAGAAAAACGTTTCATTTATGCTTCCCGAAATTCACCAACACTACAGCTGGTATATACTAACACTACAGCTGGTATACACACTAACACTACAGCTGGCATACACTAACACTACAGCTGGTATATATACTAACACTACAGCTGGTATACACATTAACACTACAGCTGGTATACACACTAACACTACAGCTGGTATACACTAACACTACAGCTGGTATACACTAACACTACAGCTGGTATATATATTAACACTACAGCTGGTATATACACTAACACTACAGCTGGTATATACACTAACACTACAACTGGTATAAACTAACACTACAGCTGGTATATACTAACACTACAGCTGGTATATACACCAACACTACAGCTGGTATACACACCAACACTACATCTGGTATATATACCAACACTACAGCTGGTATATACACTAACACTACATCTGGTATATATACCAACACTACAGCTGGTATATACACTAACACACAGATGTGTAGGTTAGTGTGTAGATCATGATTCACACTGTTTACTTTCCTCACATTTGTATATTATTCTATGTACTATACATGCACCTTTGATGAGTTGTAGTGCACCTGAGCACTGTACACAATAATTTCATTATTATTATTATCAAGGGCGGTGGATTGGCAGTATCGGTAGAGGGTCGGACGCCATGCTTTCCAGCATAGTTACGTCCCTTTACGATCTGAGTTCAAATCCCGCCGAGGTTGACTTTGCCTTTCATCCTTACGGGGTCGATAAAATAAAGTACCAGTAATGCACTGGGTAATTGCTGGCCTTGTGCCTAAAAGTAGAAACAATTATTATTATCATTATTATTATTTAAACTACTACCACCACCACTACTACCACTACCACCACCATTACTACTACTACTACTACCACCACCACCACCACCACTACTGCTACTACTACTACCACTATGACTACTACTACCACCACTACCACCACCACCACCACTACTACTACTACTACTACTACCACTACTACTACTACTACCACTACTACTACTACTACTACTACTACTACTACTACTACTACTACTACTACTACTACTACCATGTTAATAAATGATCCTATGTCGGGGGAGGAGATGTAGTGGGAGGTGGTAGGGAGGGCAGTTTAATCATTTCAGTCTCTTACCAATGCATTCTGTCTTGTTCTGAAGTGAGTAGCCATTGATACAGTTGCAGGAGAATGATCCTGGTGAGTTGATACAGTAATGGCTGCAGCCTCCGTTCTCGTCCAGACACTCATTCATGTCTGAAAATATCAATAATAATAATAATAATAATAATAATAAACATAATGACCAGGCAGTGTGGATTGAGACAGTACAAAAGGAGATTAGTGAACAGGCACACCAACAAACTGATTTGAGTATCACAGTTGAAACTCTTAAAGGGCAAGCCAAAAAACTAACCAACTGGAAATCACCAGGCCCAGATGGTGTGCAGGGGTATTGGATTAAAAATATAACATCCCTCCACCCAAAACTGACAACCATGTTCAATGACTGCTTGATGTCAGGGGAGGTACCAGAGTGGTTGACAAAAGGTACCACAGTTCTGGTAATGAAATACCGAATCAAGGGTAATGATGTTACCAACTATAGACCTATCACATGTCTGTCCGTAATGTGGAAACTGTTGACAAGCATTGTGTCTGAGGAAATCTTCCATCACCTCCATACAAACAACTTGTTACCGGATGAACAGAAAGGATGCTGAAAGAAGTCCTGTGGTACAAAAGACCAGTTACTTATTGATAAGATGGTAATGAGGAATTGCAAGAGGAGACACACTGGTCTTGCCATGGGATGGATAGACTACAAAAAGGCATTTGACATGGTGCCTCATTCTTGAATCACCAAAAGCCTAGAGATCTTCAGGGTGGCAGATAACATCAGACAGTTGTTGAGCAAAAGTATGAAGTCCTGGAAAACAGAGTTAACATCAGGTGGAGAATCCTTGGGAGGCGTGAAGATCAAGAGAGGTATTTTCCAGGGAGATAGTCTGTCCTCTCTGTTGTTTGTCCTTGCCATGATGCCCCTGACCATTATACTGCGAAAAGTGAGAGCAGGATACAAGTTGGGAAAGGGAGAGCTTACCATCAATCACCTCCTCTTCATGGACGATCTTAAGCTCTTCGGGAAGAGTGAGAAGGAGTTGGATGTGCTTGTTGACACTGTCCGTATTTTCAGCAATGATATATGTATGCAATTTGGTATTAGTAAGTGTGGAGTCCTTGTGATGAAGAGGGGTAAATTGAGCAGAAGCAACGGAATCCAGGTACCAACAGGTGAGATGATAAAGGAAATTGACACTGAAGAAGGATACAAGTATTTGGGTGTTCTGGAGGCTGATGACATCAAGAACAAAAAAAATGAAGGAATTGATAAGATCTGAATACATTCGGAGAGTAAGGAGCGTATTAAAGTCACATCTGAACAGTAGGAATGCCATAAGTGCAGCAAATTCCCGAGCTGTGTCTATTATTAGGTACAGTGAGGAAATTCTGAGATGGAATGTTGCTGAACAAAAAGAAATGGATAGGAAGACTAGGAAGCTATTGACTATCTACAACATGTTCCACAAGAGGAGTGATGTCGATAGACTCTACTTAAGGAGATCTGAAGGTGGAAGAGGTCTTATCAGCATAGAGGACTGTGTTCAGATGGAGAAAAACAACCTACACAAATATGTGACCGATAGTAAGCAGCCAATGCTCAGAATTGTACTGAAGGAGAGGACAATAGACCAGGGGATCTCCAAGGAGGAAATAACAACAAGGAGAAAGAGCAGCCTTCATGAAAAATCCCTTCATAGTACCTTTTTGAGAAAATGCAATTCAGAGATCCACAGACATGGAACTGGTTGAAAAGACTACAGAAGGAATGCTAATGGCTGCGCAAGAGCAGGCCCTCAAAACGAAGTGGCTGAAACACCTTATTTACAAGGAGGAGGCTAACCCACTGTGCAGGATCTGTGGAGAGAGAGAGGAGACTGTGGCTCACATTGTATCCGAGTGTAAACACCTAGCCCAGACTCACTATAAAGGCTGGAGACATGATGTGATGGGCAGGGTGATCCACTGGCACCTATGCAAAGTAAACAATTTACCACATTCTGAGAAATGGTATGAGCATAAGCCAGAGTCAGTGATAGAAAACGATCAGGTGAAGGTGCTGTGGGATTTTAGGATACAGACGGACAAGAAACTGGAACACAATAGACCCGACCTGGTGCTTTTGGACAAGGAAAAAAGATTGTACCTGATTGTAGATGTGGCCTGCCCATTCGACATGAGAGTGCAAGAGAAGGAGAGGGAGAAAATTAACCGATACCAGGACTTAAAGTGGGAGGTAAAAAGGATTTGGAACTGCCATGAGGTCAAAGTGGTCCCGATTGTCATAGGCGCACTAGGTACTATCTCAAGGAGTTTCCAGGGTTGGTTAAAGAAAATTGGCCCCGCCCCGTTTTTTGGAACACTTCAAAAGGCATGCTTGCTGGGAACAGCAAGAACCCTCCGATACGTCCTGAATATCTGAGGCTGCAGGTAGTGGCTTGATATTCATTTCAACAAACTTTCCAGTTAACTAACATCAATGACTGAGACTCGAAGAAGAAGAAGAAGAAGAAGAAGAAGAAGAAGAAGAAGAAGAAGAAGAAGAAGAAGAAGAAGAAGAAGAAGAAGAAGAAGAAGAAGTGAAATGTCTGGTCGTAGCTCACCATGGCAGTATGTTTTGTTGATTAACTGGAAACCACTGTTACAATAACAATGGTAACCACCATTTGTGTTGTTACAGTTCTGGTTACAGTTTCCATTCTCGTAATAACATTCATCTGTGTCTGTTAGATAAAATATACAACACATGATTTAGAGTTCTATTAATTCACAAACTTCTGCACTATCGTATAGTCCCATTGTTTCATCAAATAATGATTTCAAATTTAGGCACAAGGCCAGCAATTTTGGAGAAGAAAGTCATTTAAATTGACTCCAGTGAATTGCTGGTATTATATTCTATTGACCCTATATGGATGAAAGGTTAAGCTAACCTTGCTGAATAATGATAATAACAACAACACGCACACACACACACACACACACACACACACAATGCTGTCATTTATGCATATGAAAAAACATGATCTATGGGAAAGATCCTATTCTTGTCTAAAATCTACAACATAGTAAAGGTTCTTTAACTCTTATTCTCTGATAATTTAGCAGAAAATATCTCAAAACAGGTTTGTTAATTCAAATGTTTATAGTATCTTTCTTCTCTTCTAGATATATCAATGTGAAAATTTGCAGTATTAGACAAAAGACTTTAATTTTGAATGTCATTCAATCATAATACTGTTTTGTACATTTCAAGAATGCCTTACTAATGTGGTTTCATGTGGTACAGGATGTTAAATGCTCCACTGTCCCCTAAATTTGGTGAAATGTGTGTAGAAAGGTGGATCTTACCTCTGCAGTGTGTCTTGTTCCTTAATTCATATCCCTCGTAACAGGAACAAAAGTAACCACCTGCTGTATTGTTGCACAATGTACTGCAGCCACCATTACTCTCAGAACATTCATCAATGTCTGAAACAGTGCAGTGATACAATATTGACAGTGTGACAGTGTGACAGTGCAATGGTGTGACAGTGCAATAGTGTGACAGTGCAATGGTGTGACAGTGCAATGGTGTGACAGTGCAATGGTGTGACAGTGCAATGGTGTGACAGTGCAATAGTGTGACAGTGCAATGGTATGACAGTGCAATAGTGTGACAGTGCAATGGTATGACAGTGCAATGGTGTGACAGTGCAATAGTGTGACAGTGCAATAGTGTGACAGTGCAATGGTGTGACAGTACAATGATGTGTGACAGTGCAATGGTGTGACAGTGAAATGGTGTGACAGTGCAATGATGTGACAGTGCAACAGTGTGACAGTGCAATGCTGTGACAGTGCAATGATGTGACAGTACAATGGTGTGACAGTGCAACAGTGTGACATGCAATGGTGCAATAGTGAAAGAGTGCAAGGGTGCAATATGGCAATATTGCAGGTAGGCATGGATACATACATACATACATATATATATATATATATATATATACACACACATACATACACACACATACATACATACACACACACATACATGCTAAAGTCCCAGACATTATTATCAGAGCCATAGAGAAGTTGTCTTCTTTTGGGCTACCATCCTAAAGTTAAAACAGAGAAGGGGGACTCTATTTTCACTGATAAAATAGAATATCACAGGGGTATATTTCAAGGAGACAGTCTCTCTGTGATATTATTTATCCTGTCATTAAACCCCTTGTCCTTTCTGCTCAAGAAATGTGAAGGATACATCATTGGTTCACAGGAGGGCAGAAATACGAACCTAACCCATAATTTCTTTGTGGATGATCTGAAACTCTATGCCAAGAACATGGATGGGATGAAGAAAAATCTTGACCTGGTTACAACATTCTCAAAGGATATAGGAATGGAGTTTGGCCAAGATAAATGTTCCTATATGACTGTAAAGCGGGGAAAAACAACAACCCAATCTAGCAACATTGTCATCAATTGTCTAACTGTCTCACCGATATCTGATGAGGACAGCTACAGATACCTGGGGATAGATGAGAACATATCCTATAATGGTATCTGTAATAAGGAATGCGTAACCAGGGAATACTACACCCAATTAAGAAAGATATGGTCATCAGAACTCTCTGCGCACAATAAAACAGTTTGGAATACTCAATTGGACGATAGACGAAATCCAAGCAGTTGATGTTAGGACTCGAAAAATACTAAACAACACCGAAAACTTCCACATTAACAGTGACATAGACCGCCTCTACTTGAAACGTAAGCAGGGAGGCAGAGGCCTAACATCAGTCCGGACAGAATTTGAATGTCGCATCATATCCCTCCGACAACATCTACAAAGCTCGAAGCATTGGAGACCATCTATTTAGCAAGTCTATCTGCATGAAACAGATAAGGTCATGAGAGTTGGGAAGGAACTCCTTGAAAGATATTCCCTGTGTGATAATCAAAAACTCACACCCAGGGAAGTCGCTCAGCAGTACTGCGGTGAATCCATGGATGAAAAACTGTATGCCTATCAGCAAATAATCATGCATGGATATGTTGCCAAGAAGCTCCAGAGTGAGAGTAATATAGATAAAGAAAGTAGTCTATCTTGGACCAACAACCTCTATATTGGCTCCCACTTTGAAGGATATGCTTTTGCAATCCAAGAACAGGAAATCAACATGAAATACCTGATTCACAAAAGAGATAGGGATGCAGGCAAAACACCTAGATGTGACAACAAGTGCAGACTCTGCAGAATTAACATCGAAGATGTCACCCATGTTTAAGCAGCTGTCCAAAGATGTCATCGCGGCACTATCTATCTATGAGGTATGATGTAGTGGCCAAAACACTGTACAATGCAATCTGTAGAAAAGATAGCCCCGACAATACACACATTAAAAGCTACAGGAATGTGGAAGACATAGATATACATAATATGAAAGAGTACTGGTGGAATGTTCCAGTAAAAACCCTAATAAAGTGCAGGCATAACAGACCAGATATAATGATATGGGACAAGGAAAAGAAGGCATTCACAGTAGTGGAAGTTAGCTGCCCAGCATATGCCAATATAATATCAAAGATTAGTGAAAAGGAGAATATTTATGCAGAACTAATGAGAAATCTGCAGATATTCCACCCTGACTATACATTCAGATTTATGCCTGTGATTATTGGGAAACTGGGATATGTTAGTAACTGCCTCAATATAAATCTTGAGAAGCTGGCCTTCACAGAAACTGAAAGAACACGATTAGTTAGGAAACTACAAGTACAATCCATTAATGGAACAGTAAAAATATGTAAAACATGCCAACAATTTTGCATCTAATAACTGCATATACACATGTACAGATACAAAGCATATACACATGCACACATACAACTCAAAACATACACATCCACACATACAATAACATCCATATCTACACATGCATACATACATACACACATACATACATAGACACATACACACATACATACATTCATACACACATACATACACATACATATATTTCAACTTACCTCTACATCCATCAACTGTCCCTACAAATCCAGCACAACATGGGCTTTTAGTACTGAATTCTCTGGAAAAACAATTGAGAGGATAAATGGATAAATGAAATGCAGTATAAAGTGTAGAGAGGAACACAAACCCTCCATCTCAATTTTACTTTTGAAAATCATAAGAACTGTGAAACTGGTAAAGTAAATAAATAAATATTCTTAAAAGACTACAATTGTATCAATTTCTTTTCCTTATACTTTCACCTGTGGAGGACATCTCATTTATATATATATATATATTTATAATATAATATAAGATCAAAAGATGGTTAAAAGAGTTCCATGTATTTTATTATGCGCATTTCAATATATATATATATATAGAGAGAGAGGGAGAGAGTCTAACTCTAGTCCCTCGCTTGTCTAAAACCTTGTCAGGCTGGAGCTTATCTCAGTTTCGTAGCATGAAGTGACTGAGAGTACACCAGTCCACACAGGGTTAAACCCTCGGCTATTACTGGTACTCATGTTCAGCTGAGTATACTGGAGCAACGCGAAATGAAGTGGTTTGCTCAAGAACACAACGCGCAGCCCAGGAATCGAACCCACGACATGATCGTAAGTCCAACACCCTCACCACTAGATCACACGACTCAACATTTGTAAGATAAACTTTACAAATAGTTCTTATATCAAATTTGATTGGAAAATTTAAATTTATAATGGGTGGTTGTAGTCATTGTTGTTGTTGTAGTTGTTGTAGTTGTAGTTGTTGTTGTAGCTGATGTAGTTGTAGTTGTTGTTGTAGTTGTTGTAGCTGATGTAGTTGTAGTTGTTGTTGTTGTAGCTGATGTAGTTGTAGTTGTTGCTGTAGCTGATGTAGTTGTAGTTGTTGTTGTAGTTGTTGTAGCTGATGTAGTTGTAGTTGTTGTTGTAGCTGATGTAGTTGTAGTTGTTGTTGTTGTAGCTGATGTAGTTGTAGTTGTAGTTGTTGTTGTTGTTGTAGCTGATGTAGTTGTAGTTGTTGCAGTTGTTATTGTTGTTGTAGTTGTTGTTGTAGCTGATGTAGTTGTAGTTGTAGTTGTTGTTGTTGTAGCTGATGTAGTTGTAGTTGTGGTTGTAGTTGTTATTGTTGTTGTAGCTGATGTAGTTGTAGTTGTGGTTGTAGTTGTAGTTGTTATTGTTGTTGTAGCTGATGTAGTTGTAGTTGTGGTTGTAGTTGTAGTTGTTATTGTTGTTGTAGCTGATGTAGTTGTAGTTGTAGTTATTGTTGTTGTAGTCAGAAATATAGAACATGTCTTAGTTACACTAAAAACAAACATAAATGCATCATCATTGCAGCTTACCTCTTTAATATGTGAGCAGTTTCAGGTAGGAACGCCAGACATGCATTTAGTGCATTAAGTGCAACATCAATTGGTCCAATCCCCACCACCCACCAATTTTGACTTAAGGGGTCGCTGTCTGGAAAGAAAGGGATCGCCAGTTTCTCGACCCTAAAAAGCAAAATTTGGGACTCCCCTCAATCACAAACAAAAGAAAACTGAGTGTTCAAAACCTAGTAATTTAAGTGTATGTCTGTGTGGCTATTGTTATGGTTGGGGTTGTAGTGGTAGTTGTGGTGGTAGTTGTGGTGGTAGTTGTAGTTGTGGCAGTAGTTGTGGTGGTAGTTGTAGTTGTGGTGGTAGTTGTAGTTGGGGTGGTAGTTGTAGTGGTAGTTGTAGTTGTGGTGGTAGTTGTGGTGGTAGTTGTAGTTGTGGTGGTAGTTGTAGTGGTAGTTGTAGTTGTGGCAGTAGTTGTGGTGGTAGTTGTAGTTGTGGTGGTAGTTGTAGTGGTAGTTGTAGTTGTGGTGGTAGTTGTGGTTGTGGTGGTAGTTGTGGTTGTGGTGGTAGTTGTGGTGGTAGTTATAGTTGTGGTGGTAGTTGTAGTTGTGGTGGTAGTTGTGGTGGTAGTTGTAGTTGTAGTTGTGGTGGTAGTTGTAGTGGTAGTTGTAGTGGAGTTGTAGTTGTGGTGGTAGTTGTGGTTGTGGTGGTAGTTGTGGTGGTAGTTGTAGTGGTAGTTGTAGTTGTGGTTGTGATTGTAGTTGGGGCTATCATTATAGTTAAGTCACTCACAAACAGGTTCGAAGTTTGATAATTAAACCTCGTCCCATGGACTGAGTGTTGTTCAGCTTAGATATATCTATCTATCTATGTATTGAGAGAGAAACTGTGTCTGAGAGGGATAGAATGTAGTGTGTGAGAGAGGAGACTGAGGTGGCATGGACATGTGATGCGCATGGGGGATGACCGATGGGTGAAGAAGTGTCAGGAAATGCCAGTTGAAGGAAGACGTGGTAGAGGTAGACCACGAAAAACATGGGCGGAGGTGGTGAGAACAGACCTCAGATCGCTGAAGCTCACGGTGGAGATGACGAAGGACCGTGACGAATGGAGAGATGCTGTGCTGAATAAGACCCGTCCCACCCTTGCAAGCAGGGAAGAGCGGACGTTAAATGATGATGATGATGATATATATATAAATATATATATATTTATTAAAATAACAGATTACAGTTTAAGCAAAGAATCGCTGCTTTCACCCTTAACGGGATCTTCAGAAGATCCCGTTAAGGGTGAAAGCAGCGATTCTTTGCTTAAACTTTAATCTGTTATTTTAATAAATATTTGCTCTACGGTTCTTAAATATTTGATATATATTTATCCTTATCGAGCCCTCTTTGGATTTTAGTCTTCAAATTTATTATTATTACTATATATATATATCATCATCCTCGTTTCACGTCCACTTTCCACGTTAGCATGGGTTATATATATATATATATATATATATATATATATATATATATATATATAGAGAGAGAGAGAGAGAGAGTCTGCAACGCTGAGACCAAAGAGACCACTAATCATGGGAGTACTCAATACATGGGCAGATGTAGAGTGGTAGAGAGATATGTAGAATCCCACCTGCAGTGCCAAGTTGTTTTGGGCTTTACACCTCTCTTTCTCCCTCTCTGTCTCTCTCTCTATAAAATACCATGTGTATCCTGGTTTTTAGAAAAGGTATACTATAACCCTGAGTGTGATATGAGCTGACTAAAAGGTTTGGTGTGAAGAAGGTGATAATGAAGGGCATCTGGTTATAAAAAATAACAACATCAAGACATCATGTCAAGCCCATGTCAACAAGGAAAGGTGGACGTAAAAACAACAATGATGTATGTATGTACATATGTGTTTATATATGTATGTGTTTGTATATATATGTATGTATATATATATGTAGACCTGGGGAGGAGATCGATTCTGCCAGATTAAAAAGTTGCCCTAAAAACGTTGTATGTGAATATAGCTTTTCTACACCCCCCTCAGGAGTTAAGGACCCTACATATATATATATGAAAAGATTCGGGAACCCGACGGCTGAGCTCCGGCCGTTTTGACAGCTAGATCCAAATGGGGTCCTGAATCTTTTCATATTACCCACTTTACTACCCCGAGTTCATTATGGTCCACCTGGTATCTTACCACACCCTCTTTGTTATATATATATGTGTGTGTGTGTGTGTGTGTGTGTGTGTGTGTAGGTATATGTATGTATATATAAGTCTACTTACTGTGTAGATAATTTCACAGAGGAAAACACCAAGAGGACAACAAACCAAAGGTGATGGTCACTCATTTCTGCCTGTCTATATAACTGTCACTCTGATTAGTCTGAGTAATCAGAATTATTGCTGACACATTCTATATATTTATATATACTAATTTATATATATATATATTTATATATATATATATATATATACTAATTTATATATATATATATTTATATATATATATATATATATACTAATTTATATATATATATATTTATATATATATATATATATATATATATATACTAATTTATATATATACTAATTTATATATATATATATATATATATACTAATTTATATATATATATATTTATATATGCTAATTTATATATATATATATATATTTATATATACTAATTTATATATATATATATATAATCATCACCATCATTTTACGTCCGCTTTTCCCTGCTTATATATATATATATATATATATATATATATATATATATATATATATATATATATATATATATAAAATTACATTATCATATACACTGATATATATATAGTAACATATGAACATATGTATATATGTGTATATATATACTCTATATATACATACATTCATATATATATATATACACACATACACACAGAGTCACTGGTTACGGTAGTTAACTAGTAACTGTGTGAAATGGTACGAGTCTGTCATGGTTGGACTATCTGTAGTGATGGTGGTGGTTGTCATGGTTGGACTGTCTGTGGTGCCTAATATTGATAATGTTGGTGATGGTGGTGGTGGTCGAGGTGGTGGTGGTGTTGGTGGTGGTGGTGGTGGTGATCGAGGTGGTGGTGGTGGTGGGGCTCGAGGTGGTGGTGGTGGTGGTTGAGGTGGTGGTCGAGGTGGTGGTGGTCGAGGTGGTGGTGGTGGTCGAAGTGGTGGTGGTGGTGGTGGTGAGTGGGAAATATTAAAACAAAAAGATCTACACACACGAATAAATTAATTTAATTTCTTAATTACTTTGCTAATTATAAAAGTTTATCAGTGTAAACGACGGAGTGAATACTAATTAGTAAAACTGCCAACTCACACAGCTTGGGTTCACTTCTTATTGAGGGCATATCTTGCTGTCTCCATCCCAGACCAAAGTAGAGCACTGGTAGTGAGGGTCATCTTCTCATCAACTTTTGGACACTGTAGTCATCACCTGACCACTATCTGGTATTTTGTTGTTGTTATTTAGGCCAAAGTCAGTCCTGATCCAGCAAACATTGTTTTGGAAATTTACCACTATTACTGTTACCTTTCCCCGAGATGCGCAACATACATTTAAGGGCTTCACCCAGTCTTCATTATCCTCTTGCTCCCTTGTCCACCTCACCTATCTTAGTTTGGTGAATGCAGCATACATACTTTTCTCAGACATCACAATTCTGCCCCAGCCACAGATCTCATCTGTAGCCCTGCCTCAGCCCTATATCTCATCTGTAGCCTGCCCCATCTACGATCTCGTGTATAGCCCTGCCCCAGCCACAGATCTCATGTGTTCTATCTGTCATGACACCTACATGACCACTTTACAGTGTGGGCTGGGTACTGTCTGTCATGACATCTACATGACCACTTTACAGTGTGGACAGGGCACTGTCTATCATGACACCTACATGACCACTTTACAGTGTGGACTGGGTACTGTCTGTCATGACATCTACATGACCACTTTACAGTGTGGGCTGGGTACTGTCTGTCATGACATCTACATGACCACTTTACAGTGTGGACTGGGCACTTTGAGTCAGGACACAAGATCTTAGCCTTCAAATGGTAGGAAACTCGTTTTGATGTTAGTACTACCTTGTTCTTGTTGAAAGCTGCCCAACCTAGAGTGATGTGATACTGCACAGCAACCATTCCATTGTTGTTTGATGATAGTTTGTGACCGAGACATACAAACTCCCTAACTTGAGCAATTTGCTGGTTGTAGATTGTGAGTTGGAGATTGGCATTGTTTTTATCAGTTGTCATACATTTTGCTTTGGAGATGTTGTGTAAGCCAGCCTCCAGAGAATGTTTGGCCAGTACATTCAGAAAGTCTTGCAGGTCAGTTCTAGAGTAACTCATGATGGCCAGATTGTCTGCATAGCTAAGATTTGATAGGATTTTACCTCCTATTTGATAGCCAGAAGAGCATTCTTATTCAGTTTGGTGGATAAGTGCAGCTATATATATATATAAATATTAATTCAAAATATTAACAAAATAGATATTCTTGTGATCAATTATATTTTATTATACATATTTCAGAGGTACTGAGTTAAGTTCAACAGTACGTCCTCATCAGATAAAATAAGATGATGCATGACATACCCTGACATAGTAGATGGTTAAGATTCAGATATATATAGGTATTAGGATTGGTGCTCTGAAATAGCGATGTATACATGAATGTACGTATAGTATATTTGGCAATATATCGCATGTTTAATTAAAAACATTTAGAAGACCTTATGCTATCAGTTTTAAAGCAGTGACTATGTCACTTACTTATTTTTGGCGAAAGAAGGGAGAGAAGCTGACAGTCTGTTTCACGCTGGTTGGCATTCATCAGAGCCACGTACTCCCTTGCTTTTGCCGAAAATTATAGAAGCTGGATTCTTATAGAATTCCAGTAATAATCAGGACCTGATTATAATTACTGGAACACCACACAAATCACTGATTATATTTACTATCTCACACATACTTCAGCCATACCAGAGAGTTATTCCAGTTTGTCTTCAAAATATAGATAAATGATATACTTTTTTAAAATAGATGCAAATTCTGAAGGGGATTAGATTTTCAAAACTTAAAAATATATATATAACGACAAAAGAATGTTATTATTAGTATTTTTAATATAGGGTGGTCACTGAAAGACTGAATGATATAAAACTACAATAACTTTTACAAACGCATGGTTTTTTTTAAATTTTATTTGGAAATATAAGTAATGGATTTTTTTCAGTATTTTGTGTGAAAAACAACAACAGATGCTCTATAACCTGCAAAAAAAAGAAGAGAAAAAAGATTGAAAACGAAAAAATTTTTCAGTGGCTACCCTGTATTATTATAAGGATGGTGGATTGGCAGTAATCGGTAGAGCTTTGTGGCATAGAGTTACAGCCCTTTATGTTCTGAGTTCAAATCCCGCCGTGGTTAGCTTTACCGTTCATCGATAAAATAAAGTACCAGTAATACACTGGGGTCGATTCAATCGACTTTCCCCTCCCAAACTTGTCTAAATTAGAAACTACTATTAATAGTGTGTATATATATTTGCAGAGGAAAGGAATGAAAGGAGCTAATCACGAGAAAAGACCAATGAAAACAATGTTTCCATTGGTCTTTTCATTGCTGATTTCAGTCACAACTCCTGATAGAAACGTCACATCTCTTCTGGTGACAAGAGACAGGATTTGAACTCACAACTTACAGAAATGGAATAGGCATCCCATCTGACTTTCTTTAACAATTCCATCAATTACACACACCCCTCTCAACTGGTATTTTATTTACCAACCAGCTGTGAAAGTATGAAAGTCAAAGGTAACCCTGGAAAGATTTGAACCCAGTGTAGTAAGCCAGAACAAATGCTACAAAGTATTTAGTCCAATGCTTTAACAACTCTGCCAATTCACTCATTTGTTTGCCAAAATAATATCAAAATCTTATGAAACTATGTTAACACCAAATACAAAATAGAAACAAAAACCATGGAATGTTTTGTGTTTAATTTAAGGCTGAGAATTAAAGTCCTTTGAATGCAGACAAATGAAAAACAAGTGTTTTAAGGGAATTTTTCCTAGCTAAAGCAAGGATTAACCTTTCAGGATCTCTGACAAACTTTATACTCATCAGGGATTTTATTACCAGATGTCTTTGCTGGTATTAACCCCTTTAGTCATCTCTAACGGCACATAGGTATATGTTGCACACTTTCTAATGAACTTATATAGAGCATATGTGTAAATAAATGAAAAACCCCAATAAATTACTCTCGGGTTCCAAGTTATAGGGAAGGGTGGAATAAGTGGTGGGGGTGGGGTGGGGGGGACCCAAGAGTAGTTATAGCACCTCCGTCCTTGCTAAACATGGGCAGGAAAGACAACCCCAGATATATTTTTAAAAGATTTTCCACAGATAAATGAGTTAAGTTTAAATAGATAAAGTTAAAACTGGCTGGTTAAGCTGTTATATTGGGCCTCGTTAATAACACCAAACTGAAACCATGTTGTCTGGTGAAGCTTCTCTCCAGGGCGTAAGACCGTGTTAGGAAATTTAGGCTGAAACGAGACAAATATTTTATAACAAGAATTAAATTGGAAATATATTTATACCAATATTTGTTTAATGTCTGTTATACAGAAACTGTGTAATTTGACGGCCTCAGCATGAAAAAGTCCCCCCCTTCCTACCATACTAATATTTAGAGCGGGTTAAGGGTTGGTAAATATCTGAGGATTATGGAGGATGTCTTAGTTCTAATATAGACAATTTATGATAGGCTTTGTTTTTATGTATTTTTACGAGTTTGGCATCCGATGGTCTTATCTACTGTGATGGTCTTATCTAATGTGATGGTCTTATCTGCTGGGTGTCTTGTACATTGTTGGCTTTGTTTTCTGAGTATTATTTACATAAAGGGTATACAGTAATTACTTTGTATTTGTTCTGGGTATATCTACGTTCAGATTTATGTATTTATGTATTTGCTTATATATATATCATCATCATTATACATCCGCTAAATACATGGAAACAAAACTACATATATATATATATAGTTATAAAAACTATAACATATAACATAAAAAAAAAGCTTATCATAAACTAAATGTCTATATTAGAAACAAAACAATATATATATATATATATATATATATATATATATATATATTTTGAGTATATGTTTCCAGTTCCTCAGAGAAATAACAACCCAACCAGGAACTGGGCATATCAGAGTATTGACAAAATTATACACCTCAACAACATATGTACTTGTCTATACCATACTAATTCAAACTGCCTGAAGAGGTCACAGCCAAAGATGGCTGTCACTGAAATATATATAGCAGTAATAAACGAAGCTAAATTTTAAACATTTGACTTTTTATTTAACTTTATTATATATATATATATATATATATATATATATATATATATATATAAAATCAAGGTTTAGCAAATAGAGAAAAAGTTTTTAAATAAATTTTAAAAAGTTCACTGTACTTACTATATGTACCTTTACCGCGCAGTTTCAAATCCCAAAATAAATGGATAATCCAGGCGGACTTTCATTGAGAAGGGGACTCTCATCAGAAGGTTCTTCTCGCTCGGAGAATATAAAATTCCCGAGTTCAAATCACAAACTGGGGCCATACAAAACCGTTCCCGGATGAGAGTGAATGAGGAAGGAACCAATTTTGTCTAGTGCCATGTGTAAAGACAGAAGGCAAGGGCGGACAGGTCAATATATATATATATATATATATATATATATATATATATATATATATATAGTTTTGTTTTCATGTATTTAGCTTTTTTATTGTGCTTCGACCTGTTACATGTGTTTCACAGAGGATTGTCTCAGGGTCAACCATAGTAGTTATGAACCCTGTACTTTTTGTTGAATCACCAGTCTCAAAAGCAGACTGGTAATGGAGTTGGGTCCATAACTTCTATGGGTGACCTTGAGCCAGTCTCTGTGAAACACGCGTAACAGGTCAATACACATTAAAAAACTAAATGTAAACTTCATCATTCTTATTAATATATACATTCTGCCTATGCGTAGAATGCTTATTTTGGTAGCACCATTAGTAATTCACCGAATCACATACACTATATCATTATCATCATCATCTTTTAATGTCTATTTTCCACACTTAAATGGGTTAGATGGGTTGTCGTGTTATAAGTCAGGTGACCACATCTTGCTTATACAGATCTTTTTTTTGGCTTGGTTTCTATGACTAGATGCCCTTATTAACACCAACCACATTACAGTGAGAACTGAGTGCTTTTTATCATGACACCGAAATGACCATTTAACATAGTGGACTGGATGGGTTTTGTCATTCCACCAACACAACCACCTTACAGGATGGACTGAGTGCTTTTTGTTGTGTCATCAGCTTAACCACCTCATATATATATAACCCATACTTGCGTGGAAGATAGATGTTAAACAATGATGATGTTTAACCCATGCTAGCGTGGAAGATGGACGTTAAACGAAGATGATGATGATGATGATGATGATGATGATGATATATATATATAAATATATATATATATACACACACACACACATACATATCATCATCATCATCATCATCATCTTTGTTTAACATCCATCTTCCACACTAGCATGGGTTAGACGGGAGTTGTCCCACTTGAGGCAAGGTTGGTCGGGTGACCGTGTCTCGCTCATATAGGACTATCTGGCAGGTTTTCTATGGCTGGATGCCCTTCCAACCACATTTACTGTGTGGAACTGGGAACTTTTTACCTACACGGCCACATTACACTGTGGATTGTGTTTTTTTTCTCGTGACACCTACAAGATCTCGATCTCAAACTCATTATCTCATTTATTTGGACAGGATGTTGTGGTACCAACTTTACAGAGAGAGGGTGGTGTTGGTGGGAATGGGAGGATAGGGTAGGGGTAGTGGATTGGGGTGTATATTTGGTTAAGAGGTGCCTACTGACTGTAGGTTTCGCTTTGTACATAGGCAAGGCGGGTCCTCTGTATTACTGTGTAGCGCCAAAGATCTCGATCCAGTGACATTGTCTTAGAGAGGTGCAAGTTTGTAAGGTCGGAATTTTTCAGATCGTCCCAGGTTTTTCTGGGTCTACCTACTCCATAACTTTCATCAATTTTGATCGCCCTGCTCTATATAAAGTAAGGGGCACACAGGACAAAATCAATGGAAAAGACAACGTAAAGACAGTCCACTCAGTCAGCCTCTGAAAAACTCTATAGTTTTGGTACATTAAGGTTGATATTGTGTTGATTGAGACATAACAGGTAGAGGCAATACCTTTAGGCAAATTACACAAATATAGAGTGTGCAAGGGTTTAGCCAAAAGAGAAAAATAATAAAACAGAAGAGAATAATAAGGACTGTTGTCCAACATGTGGACAAAGAAGGATACTGAGGTGTAGAAAAGATAAGAAAGGAGGATGGGGGAAACAGGCCAGGTGATGTGACATATATATATAACGAAGGAGTTGTGGTAAGGAACCAGATGGACCATAATGCACCAGAGTACTCAATACTTAGGGTAGTAGAGTGGGTAATAGGAAAATGTATGACCTCGACGGCAGAGCTCAAGCTGTTTCGCCGGCTAATTCTGGACTAAATTAGAATTATTAGCCTGGCTAAAAATTCTAATATAGTCCAGAAACAGCCGGCGAAACGGCTTGAGCTCTGCCGTCGGGGTCATACATTTTCCTATATATATATATCATCATCATCATCATCGTTTAACGTCCATTTTCCACGCTAGCATGGGTCTGGGCAGGAATTGTCTCACTTGAGGCAAGATTGGTTGTCTTGCTCAGGACTGTCTGGCGGGTTTTCTACGGCTGGATGCCCTTCCTAACACCAACCACGTTTTCAGTGTGGACTGGGAGGTTTTTACCGTGTTACCTACACGGCCACATTACAGCGTGGACTGCGTGTTTTATTGTCGTGACACCTACACAACCTCATTTATTTGGGACTGGATGTTGTGGTACCAACATAGCTTTACATCAAAAGGGGTGGTGTAGATGGTGGTGGGGGTAGGGTTAGTGGGACGGGGGTGTATTTTGGTTAATAGGTGCCTACTGACTGTAGGTTTCGCTTTGTACTTATGCAAGGCGTAGCGCCAAAGCTCTCGGTCCAGTGACATTGTCTTGGAGAGGTGTAACATGAGCATCACATGACCATACCAATGTAGTCTTCTCTCGAGTAAACAGCATCTGATCCCTCTTATTCCTAATTTCTCACTTAGTTCATTTATGCTTTGCCGTTCGCGTATATTACTATTATGCATCCAACGGAGCATGCATGCTTCGTTCCTCTCCAGTCTGCGTAGATCCTCTGCACACAAGGCCCATGTCTTACTGCCATGTAACATCGCTGTTCGTATGCAGGCATATACAGCCTGCCTTTCATTTTTAGAGAGAAACCTTTAGCGGCCAATAGTGGTATAAGCTCTCTGAACTTTTTCCATCCTGTTCAGACTCTAGCTACAGTACTTTCAGAGCACCCTCCCCCACTGCTGATTTTGTCACCCAGGTAACGGAAGGTGTCCACTATTTCTATAGAACCATCTGGGCAATGGAATGAGCTAGTATTCTGTGGGCATTTGCTGCTACTTATTGCACCAGAGCACTGGCCACATGTAAAATCTATATTCTTAGTTAGCTTACTTGTGATCCCACTACATCTTTTATGCACTCATACTTTGCATTTGGGACATAAAATGGAGTTTCTGCCTACTCCTTTCCTACACACTGAGCATGGCCATTTCCCAGATGGGACCAGTGCCCTATTCTCCTTCCTACATATTAGGACTTTAGTCTTAGACAAGTTAACTTTAAGGCCTTTTGATTCTAGGCCATGCTTCCATGTTTGGAATTTCTTCTCTAGTTCGGCCATTGATTCGGCTATGAGCGTTAGATCATCTGCATTTAGGAGTTCCCATGGGCAGCCCATCTTCAACTTCTCTGTTATAGCCTGAAGGGCAATAATAAATAGTAGGGGGCTAAGAACGGAGCCCTGATGAACACCAACTTTTACGCTAAACTCTTCACTATATTCATTGTTAATTCTAACCTTGCTGGCTGTTTCTTTATACATAGCTTGTATAGCTCTCACAAGCCATTCATCTACACCTAGTTTTCTAAGAGCCCACCAGATAATGGAGCGGGGGACTCTGTCAAAGGCTTTCTCCAGGTCTACAAAAGCTAAGTAGAGGGGTTTACTATATATATATATTGCTAAAAGGGGCAAAATATAATGGTGACAATGAAATTGTCACCATTATCATCATTGTTGTTTTTCATATGTTTTTCCATATTAGGATGGGTTGGACAAGATATTTTGAGGCAGTGTTTTATGTCTGGAGGCTCCTTCCTGATCCCAATCTAGGAAGGACATCTTTTCCATGTAAAACACTACCACATCAACTGTCAATGTCCTGTACCACATGCAACCACAGCAACAAGACATTCTTGAAAAGTACAAAACATTAATATGTCCTCTAGTAAAGATACTATAAATACTTAACAAACATACTTATAGGTATTTTCTACTAAATTATTAGTTTAAGAGGCAAAATAGCATTGTTAAATGGGAGATAATTCATATTTATTTCTTGAAAAATAGTTTTTAACGTTTAATTACTGGTATTGTACTCCTAGGTCCCACATAATTGGGGGGGGGGAGTATCGTACTCCGAGGTCCCAATAGGGTAGGGGAGAGTTGGAATGAGTGTGTGTGTGTGGGGGGGGGGGGGGGGGGGGTCGACAGAATTAGTCGTTTAGTTTACAACCATCCTATTTATTTTATGAAATATGGGATTTCTTGTAATGTATTTTTTTTTTGTCATGTATAATATTTTTTAATGTCTAAAGAAAATTAATTGCTGGAGAAATATTACCAGTAAAAAAAAAAAAAAAATATATATATATATATATATATACCCCACACTGTAAATGTGGTTGGTGTGAGGAAGGGCATCCAGCTGTAGAAAACCCGCCAGACAGTCCTATGCGAGCAAGACAACCACTCTTGCCTCAAGTGGGAAAACTCCCGTTCAAACCCATGCAAGCATGGAACATGGACGTTAAACGATGATGATGATGATGATGATATATAAATCAGGATAGAACCCTTTCTTATGGATGAATCTTGGGTAATGACCGAATACGATCACAAATACAAGCGATCAAAATGGAGTTCCTCCGAAGAGTCTTTGGAGTAACTTTAGTCGATAAAGTGCATAGCTCGGAGATGAGAGAGTCACTCCAGGTAGAGCCACTACTTCTCCTAATTGAGAGATCACAGCTCTGGTACTATAGAGGGTATGTGGTTAGAATGTCACAGGAAAGAATCACTAGAAAGCTTTTGCAGGTAAAACCAACTGGCAGGAGACCCAGGGGTAGACCCCTAGTAAGATAGCATCCATGGGCTTGGCTGGTCTCACTTAGGGATCCAGCCAGATCAGTTGGAAACGGTTGCTTCTGACAGGACCTGTTGGGAGGAGTGTTTGAGGATTCTGACTCCACGACCTTCTCGGGAATAAGTGGGCGAAGAAGGAGGATAGAACCAGTTTAAAACTAGTTAGACCATTGGGTCCTGATTCTTTATAATAGATATATATACACATACACACACACACACATATATATATATATATATATATATATATATATATATATATAGAGAGAGAGAGAGAGAGAGAGGGGGGGGGGGGAAGATCAGAATACTTACTTCATTAACACTATTTGCATAATGTTGTGTTTCCATACAAAATCCAGAAAGCTGTTTATAAACTGCCTCATCTTTCCCAACAGGTCCATTAAGGAAGTACCCAGTGTATACATGTACTCCAGGTTGGGTGGTCCAAACTTTCAGGCTTCGTTCAGTCTCTTCATGCCACATCCTGCAATTTTAAAATAGAAAACTGATTTAAAATCCCTATCCACTCATTAATAACCATGAGTAGCACCAATTTTACCCTCTGGTGTCGAATAATCATTGTCACCCTGCCCCTGGCCAATTAATTTTTGATATTACTCCCACCCCATTAAATATTGCTAATCTATCTTCAGTGAAATTTTACTTTAAGTAGCAGCATTCCTTAATTTTCTTTATACATAAAAAAAAACATTACACATGACAAAAAAGTATATTACTAGAAACCCCATACATTATAAAATAAATAGGATGGGTTGGGGGTCTCAATATGTAAACTAAATGACTAATTCTGGTTTTAAAAATACCTACTTTCCAACTTCTTAAAATTCTCAACATCCAACGGCATCAGAAAAACCAGATTTTAATAGAAATACTCCAGTGCAGCTATGTTTAACCTAGTTATCTCCCCTTAAGTCAATGATTACTTTACGTTTCACATGTTAGACCTGACCTTACAGTCTGTCACTCTCTCCTCTTTCCCCTCTCTTTCTCCCGTGGCCTAAAGGTCCTTTATTTTCCTATACAGTCAGATTTGCTCTTCTTTACCCTTTCCCATCCTTTTTTCGTTACTTAATTTTGTTTTTATCTTTTTTAAATATTCCCATCATTGTATAACTTTTGTCTGTAAAATATAGTTAACATAATATAAAGGAAGGTCTGCGGGACTGCGTACTGTTTATTTTTTTTTATCCCGTTAGTAAAATAAGTTGGATTACTTTAAATAAATAATGAATGAATATTACATAATTTATCTACTAAATTTCATGGCTGTTGATTAAATATATTTTATTTATTTAAAGATTCACTTCTTTAAAATTTCTGAAATGTCAACACTTCCGTTGACGATCGCTTAAATAAACATACTAATTTTCTCCTAATGTAGTTTATATAGAATATCGTCTTTTTTAATGTATCATGGATTACGTTACTGATTACATAAGACAATGTAAGCAGTCTTCGTTCAATTTCTATGTATTATATATTGTCAATTACGATTTTATTTGATGTATCATATCTACATGTATATATACCTGTGTATGATATCAATATACACACTACACATGCTAGCAGAAAACCACCCGAGGGGTGGTTTTCTGCTAGTCTAAACTATAATAAAGGAAGGTCTGCGGGACTACGTACGGTTTATTTTTTTTATCCTGTTTGTAAAATAAGTTGGATTACTTTGAATAAATAATTGTTTCTACTTTTTGGCACAAGGCCAGCAATTATCCCAGTGTATTACTGGTACTTTATTTTATCGACCCCGTAAGGATGAAAGGCAAAGTTAACCTCGGCGGGATTTGAACTCAGTCCGTAAAGGGACGTAACTGTGCTGCAAAGCATGGCGTCCGACCCTCTACCGATACTGCCAATCCACCCCAATAAATAATGAATGAATATTACATAATTTATCTACCTAAATTTCATAAACAAAAATAATTTTGTAAAAATAAATAATTTAAAATTGACTTCTTTTCAAAGTTGCACTTCCGGTATATCGTTGCCACCACCACCCCTTCAACTACCATATATATAGAAAGAGAGAGAGTGTGTGATGTGAACACTTCCGGTGGCGATCACTTAAATTAACATACTAATGTTCTGACACTAATTTTCTCCTAATGCAGTTTATATATAATATTGTCTTTTTTTAATGTATCATGGATTACGTTACTGATTACATAAGACAGTGTAACACAGTCTTCGTTCAATTTCTGTGTATATTGTCAATTACGATTTTATTTGATGTATCATATCTACATGTATATATACTTGCGTATAATATAAATATACACACTACACATACTAGCAGAAAACCACCCTTCTGGTGGTTTTCTGCTAGTATGAAATAATAATAATGAAAATTATTGTGTACAGTGCTCAGGTGCACTACATCAAAAATAATGTACAATTGTCAGGAAAGTGAACAGTGTCTGAGTTATGATACACACAGACACACACACACAAGTGTGCATGTGTATGGAGGGGGGGATATCAGGTGTAGTGTTGGCGAATTTCAGGAAACATGTAAGTTTTGAAGGATACAGTGTCCCGGCAGCTAACAACTGATGCAGGAAGTTTGTTCCATTTCAGCACCTCTGAGTGTGAAAAAATGTTTCTGAACGTTATGGGAGCTGTGCTGTTTTCTGACTTCATAGGTATGCACACAGGTGTTAGACATATAGAATTCAAAAAGGTGCTCAGGGTTGTTGTGGAAAAGATGGTTGATAATTCTGTGGGTGTTTAGCAAGTCAGTTGTCAGACATTGGAGCTTCAATGTAGGAAAGCATACATATGTTTATGTATAACAGATAACAAAATATTTCCATCATTGTATAACTTTTGTAAAATATAGTTGACATAAAGTTTATCGGGTAAAAAAAGCAAAAAAAGACATGTCAGTTACTAGAGTAAGGTAGTGAATGAGTCGATAGAGTGTCAGATAGAATGATTTGTGGTATGGTTTTGGCTCTCTTATCTCTGAGTTCAAATCTGGACAAGATCAACTTTTATCCATTCGAGTTTGATTCTTCCTCTAAATCTCTCTCTTCCATTCTCTCACTCTCTCATTCTCTGGAAGAAATCTGCTGTATTCAGACCTGGAGATGGGCTCCACAAGTTTTAAAAATGCCCCAGAAATGCCATATGTCAATTCATCACTCCGATGACTCCCTTGGGAGTTATGGGGCCATGTATGTAGATTACTAGAACAGGGCCATAAGTATTGGGGTCAGGATAATAAACTAAAACATTTGACTGAAACTAGTAAAAGAAGAAAAGAAAGAAACAACCCAGCTTCAAATCTTATGGAAAAGAGACATATTGAATATTGGAGTGTTAGAGATCACTATAACCATTGCTTAATGGATGTTGAATGATTATGACAATGATGATGATATTCACACCTTCTCAATATTGACTGTTATCCAGGTAGAAGCCATACCTGGATGTTACAGGGGAGTCATTGAAGGGAGAAAATGGTTGCTCTCCACTCTATTTTGATCCTATAATTTCTGTGTGTGATGTGTGTGTATGTGGTGTGATGTGTGGTGTGGTGTGATGTGTGGTGTGTGGTGTGTGTGTGGTGTGTCTGGTGTGTGTGATGTGTGTGGTGTGTGTGATGTGTGGTGTGTGTGATGTGTGGTGTGTGTGATGTGTGTGGTGTGTGTGGTGTGTGTGATGTGTGCGATATGCGTGTGTGTGATGTGTGTGTGTGATGGGTGATGTGTGATGTGTGTGTGATGTGTGTGGTGTGTGTGATGTGTGATGTGGGTGTGTGTGTGAGGTGTGTGATGTGTGTGATGTGTGTGGTGTGTGTGTGTGGTGTGTGTGATGTGTGATGTGTGTGTGCGATGTGTGATGTGGTGTGTGTGATATGTGTGATGTGTGTGATGTGTGTGGTGTGTGATGTGTGTCGTGTGTGTGATGTGTGATGTGTGTGATGTGTGTGGTGTGTGTGATGTGTGATGTGTGTGGTGTGTGGTGTGTGGTGTGTGATGTGTGTGATGTGTGTGGTGTGTGATGTGTGTGTGTAATGTGTGTGATGTGTGATGTGTGTGGTGTGTGGTGTGTGTGTGTGTGTGTGTGGTGTGTGATGTGTGATGCGTGTGATGTGTGTGGTGTGTGATGTGTGTGTGTGCTGTGTGTGATGTGTGTGATGTGATGTGTGTGGTGTGTGTGTGGTGTGTGTGTGATGTGTGATGTGTGATGTGTGTGATGTGTGTGGTGTTTGTGTGTGATGTGTGATGTGTGTGATGTGTGATGTGTGGTGTGTGTGATGTGTGTGATGTGTGTGGTGTGTGTGATGTGTGATGTGTGTGTGTGATGTGTGTGATGTGTGGTGTGTGAAGTGTGATGTGATGTGTGTGGTGTGATGTGTGTGTGTGATGTGTGTGATGTGTGTGGTGTGTGATGTGTGTGTGATGTGTGATGTGTGTGTGTGTGATATGTGTGTGATGTGTGTGGTGTGTGTGGTGTGTGTGTGTGTGATGTGTGTGGTGTGTGTGGTGTGTGATGTGTGTGTGTGTGATATGTGTGTGATGTGTGTGATGTGTGATGTGTGTGTGTGTGTGATGTGTGTGGTGTGTGTGGTGTGTGTGTGATGTGTGATGTGTGTGTGTGATGTGTGTGTGATGTGTGTGTGTGATGTGTGTGGTGTGTGACGTGTGATGTGTGTGCTGTGATGTGTGTGTGCATGTTATTTTTCGTATGTATGTGATGTGTTGTTTTTTTCCCTAATTTTAAAATATTTTCTCCATGTTTAATTTCTATAGTTGTCTCTTTGAAAGACTCACACATGACAACTTTTTCCAATGTCACCTGAAAAACTAAGACCAAATATCTTCAATCTAGCCATGTCTACCTCCACAGACTATAAATATCATATCCTGAATATTAGATAATAGTATACAAAATATTCCCATATATATATATACAAAGTAAAAACCTACTACAGTCAGTAGGCACCTCTATCAAAACACACCCCCGTCCCACCACCTCCACCCCACCCACACCGCCCCTTTCAATGCAAAGTTATGTTGGTCCCACAACATCCAGGCCGAAACAAATGAGATCGTGTAGGTGTCACGACAAAAAACACACAGTCCACGCTGTAAATGTGGCCGTGTAGGCAACACGGTAAAAACCTCCCAGCCCCACACTGTAAATGTGGTTGGTGTTAGGAAGGGCATCCAGCTGTAGAAAACCAGCCAGACAGTCCACGCTGTAATGTGGCCGTGTAGGCAACACGGTAAAAACCTCCCAGCCCCACACTGTAAATGTGGTTGGTGTTAGGAAGGGCATCCAACTGTAGAAAACCCGCCAGACAGTCCTATGCGAGCAAGACAATCCACTCTTGCCTCAAGTGGGAAAACCCCCGTCCAAACCCATGCAAGCGTGGAACACGGACGCTAAACCTGATGATGATGATGATGATATATATATATATATATATATATATATATATGTATGTATATATATATATAGTTTCAGAAGATCCCATTAAGGGTGAAAGCAGCGATTCTTTGCTTAAACTTCAATCTGTTATTTATATATATATATATATATATATATAATGATGAATGTTTTCCAAACATATGTCCCTACCTAGGTGTAGAGTTTGTCATCCTTTCTTTCTTCCTTCGCTTAATAGTCCTTGCCCCTTCTCCATTTTTCTTCATTATTTATATAATAAATAATTTAAATAAAAATTTTTGTAAACAATTTTAATTAGGAAGGAAATAATATGAAAATAAAGGTATCTCTCTTACAAAGCTATTAGTGTTTTCTCCAAATTTCCCATATATATATATTGGGATTATATTTTCAGTCAAGAATGACCATGGCTTTTACACCTGGAAAGTTCCCCTCCGAGGTATAAGCCTGGGCAAGGTTTGTATATGGAGGACCAGCAGTCGCCCATACATACCAGTCTCCTCTCTCCACGCCACTGATGTTGTCCAAGGTAATGGCTGCTATTGCTTGGCACCAGTGATGTCACAACTCATTCATACACATATACACACTATCATTATCATCATCATCATCATCATCATCTTCGTTTAACATCCATCTTCCATGCTAGGATGGGTTAGACTATATAAACTATATATACATTATGTATACACTATATAAACTATATATACTCTCTATACACACTATATATAATGTTGTCAAAGGGAAAGGTAATGGCTGATACAGCTTGGCACCAGTGACATTGCAACTTATTTCTACAGCTGAGTAAACTGGAGCAATGTGAAATAAAGTGTTTTGCTCAAGATCACAATGCACCGCCTGATCCGGGAATCAAACTCGCAGCCTTATGATTGTGAGCTCAATGCTCTAACCACTAAGCTATGTGCCTTCACACAAACATTTGAAATAGGAGGAAAATAATATGAAAATAAAGGTAGTTGTCTTACAAAGCAGTCAGTTTCTTCTCCAAATTTCCAAAGCAATATGTATGGTCGTAACCATCAGGAAGTTTCTTGAATTTTTCAGTCAGAAGAACTTTTTTCCTTAAATCCATGGGAGTGCCATCAACAGATCGAATCTCCCCTGAAATGAAAGGGAAAACATAACATGATACATCACAATCTGCAACTTTGCTGGTTAAATGGCACCATTTAAAATTAAATATTCTAATATTTACCACCCTGTCCACTCTGTAAACTGGTAATGCTGGTTCCATGATAAAATGTTCCCAGTACATGTAATGCAGTTGGTATTAACATGTATACATACATACATACACATACAGACATACATACATACACACATACATGCATACACACACATACATACACATACTTATATGATGGCTGCCCCCTTGTTATCGAGTATGGACATTGCCAAATATAACATTATTAATATTTATCAATTAATTCTATCGTGCAATGCCTGTGCGTGAAGATTTTTTTTTTAAATGAAGAAAGACTGTGCACTGAGCCAATTCCACTCTGTGAGAGACAGTAGCTATAACCCGAAAAGAAGAAAAGATCAACATCATCGGTAAGTACTGAGCCGCAGGTTTTATATCAGAGTTATCCCAGTTTCCTGAGTTGCCTTCTCCTAGAAGAATGCCCTGACAAAGGCTAGGGGTCCTTCACTCCCAGTGGTTTAATCTCGCAATTGGGTGTCCAGCCCGATTATTTCTGTCCCCGCGCATATACATTACATGCATACATGCATATATATATATATATATATATATATATATATATATATATATATATATATATATATATATATATATATGCAGACATGTATAGACATATTTACACATTTTGGGATGGCCGTTGACTCTTATGAGTTCTTCTGCCCTTTGTCAGGTTTTGTTCTTTGTCCTGCAGGGTGTCCAAATATAACCCTCCTCACCAAGTAAACTTGGTGGGGTTGCTGGTTTAGTTGCCGACGACCCGACCATATGACGGGTTGTACTGGGTTACATGTTACCAGTCGCACTCAAGAGTGACCCGACATATACACACATAATATCATCATTTAATTCCTGTTTTCCCAACTAACAAGAGTAGATCGTCACAGACTGAGTATCCAAGCAGAGCTACAGACCAGTTAGATGAGCCAGGGGCTCCCAAATCTCACATAAATACAATCCTGTGCTCTACATATATGATGGGACTAATGATGATGATATATAAATTTACGTCTACTGGCCATGCTAGTATGACTCAGATGTCATCTCGACAGGTCAGGTGACCATGTCTTCTTTATGTGTTATGTTTATGTTATATATGGCTAGATGTTCTTCTCATCATCAGCTACTTTACAGCATTTAGTGGGGGCACTATCACTTTACAGGATGGACTGGCTACTTTTTGTTGTGGCACCATGGCACTACCACTTTACAAAGTGTACTGGGTGTATTTTATCATGACACCAGCACCACCACTTTACAGAGTGTACTGGGTGTATTATATTATGATACCAACACTACCACTTTACAGAGTGTACTGGGTTTATTATATCATGATACCAGCACTATCACTTTACAGAGTGTACTGGGTGTGTTTTACCATGCACCAGCACTATCACTTTACAGAGTGTACTGGGTGTATTTTATCATGACACCAGCACTACTATTTTACAGGGTGTACTAAGTGTATTTTATCATGACAGCAACACTACCACCTTACAGAGTGTACTGGATGTATTTTATTGTGACACCAACACTACCACTTTACAAAGTGTACTGGGTGTAGTTTATCACGACACCAGCACTACCACTTTACAGAGTGTACTGGGTGTAGTTTATCATGATACCAACACTACCACTTTACAAAGTGTACTGGATGTATTTTATCATGATACCAAGACTACGACCTTACAGAGTGTACTGGGTGTATTTTATTGTGACACCAGCACTACCACTTGACAAAGTGTACTGGATGTATTTTATCATGATACCAGCACTACGACCTTACAGAGTGTACTGGGTGTATTTTATTGTGACACCAGCACTACCACTTGACAAAGTGTACTGGGTGTATTTTATCATGATACCAGCACTACCACTCTACAGAGTGTACTGGGTGTATTTTATTGTGGCACCAGCACTACCACTTTACAAAGTGTACTGGGTGTATTTTATCATGATACCAGCACTACGACCTTACAGAGTATACTGGGTGTATTTTAACATGTACAATTAAATAAGTTTAAAATCAGTTGCATAGGAAATAGAGTAGATTGTTTTAAATATCAATTGTCTGAAGATAGCAGCTGTGCTTTTATAAATAGTCAGAAGATAATAGTTATCCTTCAGCAGCTGTAGGGGTGGTTGCTTAATGCAAAGGAAAGTTATACAAACAGCTACTATAGACATAGAAGTATATTTTATGAGATAACGTATCTATTGATCTATCTGCTAAAATATGACATAAACCATTGTTGCTCTTAGTTTCAAGTCAGATGTGATTGAGTTGACTTAAAGGTATTCAAGCTGTTACCATATCATCTTCTGTTGAGATGTAGAGTATTTAAAGGAGATATTGTTGTTATTTCTAGTAGACCAGGTGACCACTGACATTCTCTCATTGTCACCAATAAAATGACAGCTTCAAATTTACAAGTTTTAAATTTTATCACAGAGCTGGTTCTCTATTAGATATACTACATTAGATTGAATAATGGTCTTACTAGTTTAATACTGATATATTGCTGGCGACCTAAATGGTCATGTTGGACAACATAGTGATGGCTATGATGGAATGCATGGAGGCTATGGGTTTGGTACTAGAAATGAGGAAGGTCTCAGAATCCTGGAATTCTGTGACGCTAATAACCTAACTATCTGTAACACAAACTTCAAAAAACGAGACAATCACTTGATCACCTATAGATCAGGGGAACACACCAGTCAGATAGATTATATCCTTACTAGAAGACGGGACAAAGTGGCTGTTGTAAACACTAAATCCCTCCCCCATGAAGAATGCACCTCCCAACATAGCCTCAGAGTTAGTGACCTCATAGTCAGGGCGAGATGTACTCGACAACAGAGGAGGACCACCCTGAGAAGAACATGGAAGTTAAAGGACCCCACAACCAGTAACAAATTTAAAAACATATTACTTGATGCTTTTGACAGTAAGGAAGAGCAATTAGAATCGTACAATATAGAGGAACAGTGGGAATTCTTGAAAGTTAACCTGCCGAAGGCGACAGATGAAATCTGTGGCTGGAGCAGACCTATAGGCAGGAGGAGAGTAACATGGTGGTGGAACAGTAAGGTGGAGGAGTCAATCAAGGCCAAAAAGCAAGCTTGGAAAGTATGGCAGGATGGGTGAAGTAGAGAAGACTATCAAGTGGCCAGGAGGGAAGCTAGGAGACAAGTGTACTTCGCAAGAAGGGAAGCAGAGGAAAGAAAGTTCAAGCATGTTCTACAACGCGAGGACCAAAAACATGAGGTATTCAGGATTGCAAGACAATGTGTCAAGGAAAGCCGTGATATTGTCGGGGAGAAGTGTGTCTGTAATGATGATGGTGTACTTGCCATCACTGACACTGATAAGAAGGTAGCTTGGAAGTGTCACTACAAGAGATTACTAAATGAGGAGAATAAATATGAAAAAGATAGTCTGCCCCAAATCGATCCAATAGAGGGACCAGCAGGGCAAGTTGAAGGTAGTATAATAAGTAATGCAATCAAAGATATGAAGACATGCAAGGCAGCTGGGCCTTCGGAGATAGTTGCTGAAATGTTGAAAGCATCTGGAATGGTGGGACACACTATGGTCACCCAGATAGTAAACCAAGTCATACAGAATGGGGTCATACCAAATGACTGGCGTACCAGCATCATCATTAACTGCTACAAGGGAATAGGAGATGCCCTAGATAGGGGAAACTATAGAGGTATTAAATTGATTGACCAGGTCATGAAGGTCACAGAAAGAGTTATAGCACAACTAATCAGAGAGCGAATTGATCTAGATGAAATGCAGTTTGGATTTGTGTCAGGTAAAAGTACAACGGATGCTCTTTTCCTTGTACAACAACTACAGGACAAGTACCTAGCTAAAAGTAAACCCCTATACTTAGCTATTGTTGCCTTGGAGAAAGCCTTTGCCAGAGTCCCCCCCGCTCCATTATCTGGTGGGCACTTAGAAAACTAGGTGTTGATGAATGGCTTGTGAGAGCTATACAAGCCATGTATAAAGAAACAGTCAGAAAGGTTAGAATTAACAACAAATATAGTGAAGAATTTAACGTAAAAGTTGCTGTTCATTAAGGCTCTGTCCTTACCCCCCTCCTATTTATTATTGCCCTTCAGGCTATAACAGAGGAGTTCAAGACTGGCTGCCCATGGGAACTTCTATACGCAGATGATTTAACTCTCATAGCTGAATCAATGGCGGAACTAGAGAAGAAATTCCAAACATGGAAGCATGGCCTAGAATCAACTAAGACTAAAGTTCTAGTATGTAGAAAGGAAAATTGGGTACAGGTACCCTCTGGCAAATGGCCATGCTCAGTGTGTAGGAAAGGAGTAGGCAGAAATTCCATATTATGTCCCAAATGCAAACTATGAGTACATAAAAGATGTAGTGGGATCATAGGTAAGCTATCTAAGAACGTAGATTTTATATGTGGCCGATGCTCAGGTGCAATAAGTAGCAAGTGCCCACAGGATACTAGCTCCTTCTATTGCCTAGATGGTTCTATAGAAATGGTGGACACCTTCCGTTACCTGGGTGACAAAATCACCAGTGGTAGAGGGTGCTCTGAAAGTACAGTAGCCAGAGTCAGAACGGGATGGAAAAAGTTCAGAGAGCTTATACCACTATTGACCCCTAAAGGTTTCTCTCTAAAAATAAAAGGCAGATTGTATGATGCCTGTATACAAACAGCAATGTTACATGGCAGTGAGACATGGGCATTGTGTGCAGAGGATCTGCGCAGACTGGAGAGGAACGAAGCTTGCATGCTCCGTTGGATGTGTAATAGTAATATACGCGAACGGCAAAGCATAAATGAACTAAGTGAGAAATTAGGAATAAGAGGGATCAGCTGCTGTTTACTTGAAAGAAGACTATGTTGGTATGGCCATGTGATGCGCATGAAAGACGACAGTTGTATAAAAAAGTGCAGGGCGATAAAAATTGATGGATGTTTCGGAGTAGGTAGACCCAGAAAAACCTGGGATGATTTGATAAATTCCAACCTCACACACTTACACCTCTCCAAGACAATGTCACTGGACCGAGAGCTTTGGCACTACGCAGTAATACAGAAGACTCACCTTGCCTATGTACAAAGCGAAACCTACAGTCAGTAGGTACCTGTTAACCAAATATATTCCCCATCCCACTACCCCTACTCCACCCCACCCCTACCAATACCACCCTTTCTCTGTAAAGTTATGTTGGTACCATAACATCCAGTCCAAAATAAATGAGGTCATGTAGGTGTCACGACAAAAAAACACACAGTCTACGCTGTAATGTGGCTGTGTAGGTAACACGGTAAAAACCTCCCAATTCCACACTGTAAACGTGGTTGGTGTTAGGAAGGGCATCCAGCCGTAGAAAACCTGCCAGATACAGCTCTATACAACGAGTCATGGTCACCCGACCAATCTTACCTCAAGTAGGATAATTCTCGTCTAAACCTATGTTACCATGGAAGATAGACGTTAAACGTTGATGATGATGATGATGATGATGTATATATATATATATATATATGGTCATGTAGGTGTCACGGCAAAAAGCACCCAGCCCACACTGTAAATGTGGTTGGCATTAGAAAGGGCATCCAGCCATAGAAAACAAGCCAGAAACAGTCCTATATGAGTGACACATGGTCACCCGACCTAACTTGCCTCAAATGGGACAAACCCGTCTAACCCATGCTAGTGTGGGAGATAGATGTTAAAAGATGATGATTATGTTGATATATAAAAGAAGAAATTAGCTATATGGAATGGGATGGTCTCCTCCAGGTTTAAACACCCTAGATGCTACCCATATGACTCCTTCAGGAATTCAGGGTCCATGGATAGACATATAACAATAGAGAACATTGTCAATTCTTGATAATGAATATTTAGTGAGAGGAGAGAAATATTTACCTGTTGCTAAACAGTTTTTATCAACAGGTAGGTAATAATTTGCAGGAACCATTAACCAATGTTTTGAAAGGTTACCTGTTCCCTGTTAAAAAATAAATAAGTAAATATATATGATTTCTTTTGAATGAAACAGTTCTAGTCCTGTAGAAGCCATTTCTATATTGAACATGATAAGCAGTGAAAAGCGGATGTAAAATGAAAATACATATATTTATATATATATATATATATATATATATATATATATATATATAGTAATAATAATAAAGTTGAAGACTAAAATCCAAAGAGGGCTCGATAAGGAAAATAAAATAAATATCAAATATATAAGAACCGAAGAGCAAATATTTAGCAGCGATTCTTTGCTTAAACTTTAATCTGTTATATTAATAAATATATATATATATATATATATATATATATATATATATATATATATACATATATATATATATATATATACATATATATATATACACATATATATATATATATATATATATATATATATATATATATATATATATATATATATTTTTGAAATATCGTTTTTTGAAATATCCACTTCTGCGTTTACAGATTGACTTTGTTAGTTTCAGAAGATCCCGTTAAGGGTGAAAGCAGGGATTCTTTGCTTAAACTTTAATCTGTTATTTTAATAAATATTTGCTCTACGGTTCTTATATATTTGATATATATTTATCCTTATCGAGCCCTCTTTGGATTTTATTCTTCAAATTTATTATTATTACTATATATATATATATATATTAGAAAGTGAGGTTTTTTTTACAAAATGAAAAATAACCGAGGTGTCCTACACGAGTGAAAGTGTAAAGAAAAAGAGATGAAATCGAAAATGCAACTGGAGTCTTATTTTTTAAAAAAATATATATATTTATTTGGTTCCTTTACCGGTTTCGCAGTTCTTCTGCTTTTCAAAAGGTGAGTTGAGATGGAGGGTCTGTGGTTTTTCTCACATCTGGTTGGTCTCTGAATGTTACTTGTTTTATATGGAAAAAGTGGCTCGAAATGCCAGGTTTTTCGAGAAGTAATTTGATTGGTTTGTCAATAATTATAATAAATTTCGCGCCAGTTCGCGTTACAATAGTTCTTCAAATAAGAGGGGGGGGGGGGGGGGGGTTGTCACAGGTTGTTTTTTCATATATGAGTGTTTGAATTTCTTTTTACTTGAAAAAAGGAGGCTCACGAAGGCTTTTTTTTGGTTGGTTATAAATGAAATTATGGCTGTCACGTGAACAAATTTTCATTAAATTTTTGTGCCCTTATTTGGAAATCCATTCTCTAGCCTTTTTAGAGAATTTTTTGATAAAAAGATAATGGTCAAGAGAAAGGGATGGGAGAATTGTTCTGGTTCAGTGAATATGGTTAGTTCGCTGGGGTGTCAGAATTCAGATTTTCTATTGAATAAAGAAAGTAAAGATATGTATGTTTATTTGTGTGCTTGTGTGTGTGTGTGTGCATGTGTGTGTGTGTGTGTGTGTGTTTGACTTTCTTTACTTTAAAAAAAGGTGGCTCACGAAGGTTTTTTTTTAATAAACGTGATTTGATTGGTTATAAATGAAATTTGGCTGTCACGTGAACAAGTTTTCATTACATTTTTGCGCCCTTATTTGGAAAACTATTCTGTAGTCTTTATAGCGAATGTTATGACAATAGAAAGATAGTGGTCAAGAGAAAAGGGATTGTTCTGGTTCAGTGAATATGGTTAGTTCGCTGGGGTGTCAGAGTTCAGATTTTCTATTGAAGTGAAGATATGTATGTTTATTTGTGTGCTTGTGTGTGTGTATGTGTGTGTGTGTGTGTGTGTGTGTGTGTGTGTGTGTGTGTGTGTGTGTGTGTGTGTGTGTGTGTGTATGTGTGTATTGGAAGATGATTCTATTAGTAGAAATGGGGGAGGGAGTTGTGTGTGTGTGTATATATGGGTGTTATGTGTGTGTGTGCGAGTATGTTAAGATGGAGAGAATATATATTTTGTGTGTGTATATTTATGTGTGTAGGAAAGTGGTTCTATTAGTAGAAATGGGGAGGGAGTTGTGGGTGTGGGGGTTGTTATGTGTGTGTATGGGTGTTATGTGTGTGGGAGTATGGTTAGCATGTTAAGATGAAGAGAATATATATATATATATGGAGGCACATGGCTTAGTGGTTAGAGCATTGGCCTTGCAATCGAAAGGTTGTGAGTTCAATTCTCAGACCGGGTGATGTGTTGTTTCCTTGAGCAAGACACTTTATTTCACATTGCTCCAGTTTACTCAGCTGTAGAAATGAGATGATAGGGACTGGGGTCCCTATCATTCCACTGTAAAAGTGGTCGTGGAGGTGCCACGGCAAAAAAGCACCCAGCCCTCGCTGTAAATGAGGTTGGTGTTAGGAAGGGCATCCAGCTGTAGAAATCAAGCCAGAATCAGTTCCCGTCCCACCCTTGCAAGCAGGGAAAAGTGGACGTAAAATGAAATGATGATGAAATGATATATTGTGTGTGCGTGTATGTGTGTAGGAAAGTGATTCCTTTAGTAGGAATATTTTTGAATGAACATATTTTCCTTACTTATTCGTGTTTGCTGTTGTATTGTCAGTGCAAACGTATGTTAAGGTTTATTTAGTTCGGGTTTTTATTTTCTAAAGTAGAAGGTGTTATGTGTGTGTGTGTATGTCATATTATGGTGTTGACATAATGTATATTAAACCTTATTTAATGTTGGTCTATATTTTTGAATAAACATATTTTCCTTATTTATTCGCATTTGTTCTGTTGTATTGTTAGCGCAAAGGTAAAATGGGAAGACTTGGAATTTGGGTGTCTTATTACTTGCGCAAATGTCTAGATGTGCACTTAGTGGTATCTGTCTCGTGGTTGGATCTCGTAATTGTTGGCGATGAACTGTCATTCTGTTTCTGAGTGTGAGTTTAGTTTGTCCTATATAATCTTCATTGCATCCTTTACATTTAATGGCATAAATTAGATTTTTTGATGAGCAAGTGAAGTGATTTTTTACAGTAAAATTTTGTCCTGATTTAAATGTATACGTGTTGCCTTCAATGAGGTGAGTGCAGGTTCCACAATTAGAGCGACCACATTTTTTGATACTTGGTTGTGGGTTTGTGGTAGGTAATTTGGCATTGGTGAGTAATGTTTTCAGTGATTTTGGTTGTCTTTTGCTTTTGATTATTTTGTGTGTTTCAAGGGCTTTTTTCATTCTTGGGTTTTGTTTTAGTAGTGGGATGTTATTGTGAATAGTGTTGTAAGCTTCCGCATTTCTTGGGTTGTGTGTTGAGATATATGATAGAATATTGGACGTACCTTGAATTTGTTTCTGTTTCCGTAATTCATCAATGCCTATTGCTTTAGCCCTTTCTATTCCATTATTTATTAGTAATAGTGGGTACTCTCTCTCGAGTAGAATTTCCTTTAATTATTGAAGTCTTTTATTTCGCGTTTCATAATTGGAGACAATTGTGCAAATTCTTCTTGCTAGGTTAAAAGGAATGTTCGTCTTCGTGTGCTTTGGATGGTTGGAGGTGAATAGCAGATATTGTTTGGAATCTGTTGGTTTGTAGTGAATGTCAGTTTCGATATTTGTGTCTTTTTTTAAGATTAAGATGTCCAGAAATAGGAGTTGATCTTGGCTGTATTCCATTGTGAATTGGATGTGGTTATTGATGCCGTTTATTAAGTTTTTTGAAATCCTTCAGTTGGTCGAGTGTGTGGGACCAAAGAATGAGGCAATCATCCAAGTAGCGTTTCCAATTCTCTGATAAATATTTGTGGAAGTTCAATCCGTATTTTGATTTGGGCTGTTCATATATCTGGACTTCTAAGTATGCTATGACTAAGTTGGCATAAGTTGGAGCGGCTTTTGTACCCATCGCAGTC
Source organism: Eledone cirrhosa (assembly GCA_964016885.1). Lineage (NCBI taxonomy): Eukaryota > Metazoa > Mollusca > Cephalopoda > Octopoda > Eledonidae > Eledone > Eledone cirrhosa. Next base: position 642,451 of record OZ024746.1, read on the forward strand.
CCCGATATTTGCTTGTAAGTATTGCCATCGAAATCAAAAAAGTTGTTCTGTAGGATGAATTTTAATCCCTCGGTGATGAAGCTTTTTTCTATTCTGTCAGGTATCTCATTGGGATATTTCTCTAGCCAGAATCCTATTGCTTCTAGTCCGTATTGGTGTGGGATCGTTGTGTAGAGATTCACTACATCGAAAGACACAATAATAGTGTCATTGTTGACATGTTTGGGGAGGTGGTTTAAGAGGTCCAGATCGTCTCTTACAAGGCTTGGTATGTGTTTCAGTATTGGTTTAAGTAGTATGTCTATAAAGTTGCTCAATCTGTGTGTTTCACATTGTGGGCCCGCTACAATTGGTCTTAATTTAAGGTCTGTGGGGTATTGTGTGTTCACGCAGGCTGAGGTGGATTGTTTACAGGCATCGTTGATTATTTTACACTTGTGGATCTTCGGAAGTTCGTAAAGGTTGCTGGTTTTGTATTCAAAATTTGTTAAATAATCGCGTTCCTTTTTAGTTAGGTCTTCCTGGTATCGATAAATCAGTGTGTTTAATTTGGTCATTATTTTTGATTGCTGGTAGTTTTTTACTCTTTCATAGTAATTAGTATTTTGTAAGAGAGAGAACATAGAATTTTTATATTTTTCAGCCTCCATAATGACAACAGTACTTCCCTTGTCCGCTTCCTTAATTATAATGTCCGTATTGTTTTTTAGTTCATGGATAATCTCCCATTCCCTTCAACTCGTGTTGGGTTTGGGTTTAGGTTGCGGTAGTTCATGGTATGGGAAGGTAGCTATGTGGTCACAAAATTTGTCCAGAACTCTGTTTCTACCTTTTGTTGGGTTGTAGCTGCTTTTATTCCGTACAATTGATTCATCGTTATTCTCCTTGTCAAAGAATTCCTCTGTGAGACGTAATTTTCTACAGAAGTGTGAGATATCGTCATTTATCTCGTTGGGGTTAGGGTATTGTGGTGTTGGTGTGATTTCAGACCTTTGGAGAGAATTTTTACTTGTTGGGCTGAGAGGGTTGTATTTGAAATGTTAATTATATATATATATAAGTGGTTACACAACAGTTAGTTCACCATACCGAGAACAATTGTTTCACCTTAGCGGATCCTCAGCTCGGATCTGATTCCGAGCTGATTCCGAGCTGAGGATCCGCTAAGGTGAAACAATTGTTCTCGGTATGGTGAACTAACTGTTGTGTAACCACTTCTACTTAACTCGTCCCTTGGACTGAGTGCTCTACCACTACGGATATTACCTTCCAGTGTTCCACTACTATATATATATATATATATATATGAGACAGGTTGTACTGGGATACATGTTACCAGTTGGTGCTACTGGTAACATGTATCCCAGTACAACCTGTCTCATGGTCGGGTCGTTGGCGACTAAACTGGCAACCCCACTAAGGTTTCTTGGTGAGGAGGGTGACTTTGGACATCCTGCAGGACTAAAAACAAAACCTGTCAAAGAGCAAAGGAGCTCTTAAGAGTCAATGGCCATCCAAAATCACCGGGAGAGATGATCCCTTAGCCTTTGTCAAGGCAGAATTCTAGGAGAAGGAAAACTCTGATATAACACCTGCAACTCTGATGGTATCCAATGATGTTGACTTGTTATTCTTTTTGGTAAATATCATCTTGGTTAAGAGAGTGGCACTGGCTTTGTACAGTGCCTTTGCTCACTATAAAAGCTTCACGGCACAGGCATTGCTTTATATCTGGAGATCTCTCTGCACTTGTCGTCACATGGTACCATGGGCCCAGCACTATGTGTCAATAATTGTCACAGGTGTAATGTTTGTACCAGAGTTTTCAAGTCGCTGGCTGGACTAAAAAGTCACACTCGTTCAGCGCATTGGTAGGGGTTCTCCTACATGGATATAAAGTAGTGGCCGTATTCGAAAACGAGTAGGCAGCCACCATATATATATATATATATATATATATATATATATACAAAATGACAAAAGACCAAGGTTAACAACTTAAATCCATTCTTTCATTTCTACATCTGTTTCAATGTGGTTACAATAGTACATGCATATATTGAAACGGGTGTAGAAATTAAATAATGGATTTAAGTTGAATAGATATCTATTACAGTGATTAGATCAATGACACAGAACCTAGATTATACTGCAGTGATCAATGAGAAATACATCATAGATTTTTTTATCAATATTTATTGTTTTACAACTCACACCGATGTTTGTTTAACTGGCCTCCTACTAGGTTGTATCTGAGACGAGCTTTCTCAAGTGTTTTAATGATAAAGACCCAAGTCCTATCAAGAAAGACACCCTCACCCACACAGAACTGGCTCAAGTTCCTGCCATTGAAACTTATTTTTTATTCAGCTGAGGGAACTGGAACAACGTGAAATTAAGGATCTTGCTCAAGACACAACACACTCTATTGCAGTAATGAGAATGTTTGTAAGTATACATCATAGATTTGTAATGCAGTGATCAATATAAGTGGTAGGTATAGATCATCAATTAGTACTGCAGTGATCAATATATTGCTAATTTAAGCACAAAGCCAGTAAATTTAGTGGGAGGTCAAAGTTGATTAAATCACCACCAGTACTTGACTGCTTCTTTATTTTATTGACCCCAGGAGGATGAAAGGTAAAGTTGACGTTGAGTGGGATTTGAACTGAGAAAGTAAAGGACCAGAATACTGTGTATCTGACACTCAGTTCTGATAATCCACCACCACCGTTACTGAGATCAATATACTAGTAGATACTATAGATTTCTATCACAGTCATCAATACAAATGACGTCAATGAACTGTATGACAGTGATCAGTATGTGACAGGTGTTCTACAGGTTAACGTCATAAACATAAGATTGTGGGCTCGATTCTGGCATTATGTGGTGTGTATATGTCATGTTCTTAAGCAAGACACTTCATTTCACATTGCTCCAGTACACTTAACTGGAAAAAGAATTTAAATAAGTAACAGCAGCAGCAGCTCTCCTGCAACGGATTAGTGTCCAGATCAGAAGGGAAATTTTTCATAATGGGGGGAATATATCATTAACACACCTGAGACACCTCCAATGAGATGTAAACTTGTAGGAGGTGAGGTACACCTACAGAGGTGAGAGCTGTAATGTTCATTATAAATTTGTATCATAGTGGTAGATATGTAACAGACTTCTTCCACATATTCCTGGGAGACTTGTAGGGGCAGAGTCCTGAAACACTCCTTCTAGTGGGTCCTGTCAGAAGAAACCATTTCCAACTGATCTGGCTGGATCCCCATGTGAGACCAACCAAGCCTATGGATGTTATCCAACCGTCCTGCTCGGGGTCTACTCCTGGGTCTCTTGCCGGTTGGTTTTGCCTGTAAAATCTGTCCAGTGATTCTTTCTTGAGACATTCTAACAACATGTCCTCTATAGTATCAGAGCTGTGATCTCTCAATTCAGAGAAGTAGTGACTCTACCTAGAGTGACTCTCTGATCTCTAAGCTACGCACTTTATTAAGTAACATTACTCCAAAGACCCTTCGAAGGAATCCTATTTCGGTTGCTTGTATTTGTGATCGTATTCTTTCAGTTATTACCCAACAATTGTGATCTTAGGTACGTATGTAATAGACATCATAAATATGGATGATGGTGGTAGATATGTAATAAACATACGTTATAAATGTGTCATATGTAATAGGTATGGTGTGGTCCAGCAATTTCTGAGGGAGTTGTAAGGGCACCCTATTGACATACTTGCACGTTTCTTGGACATTTTAAAACCTGGTGGAGCCCATCTCCTCTCCAGATCTAAATACAGCAAATTTCTTCCAGAGAAGGATAGAGAGAGAGAGAGAGGAAGTGAGAAAGAGATATAGAGGAAGAATTAACCTCAGTACTAGGCTGGTACTTGTTTTACAGATCTCAAAAGGATGGAAGGCAAAGTTGGTCTTGCCAGGATTTCAATTGAGAGAGCAAGAAATGACAAGGCAGTCTATCCAACATTCTAACAACTCTTTCAATTCACCACTTTTATCATAGACTAGCAGTAAAGCCCGGCGTTGCTCGGGGTCGCTCAGTAGCTGTGTTAAAGTTACAATGTTAAGTTTCTTTCTTGGCTTAAAAACTGTAGTGTCTACTGTGCAGACTTGCATGTGGTGTTTTTGATTAATATTCCCTCAACCAACAATATGCCTTATGAAGTTAAGAAAACATAACGATAACCCGAATGTTATAACAAAAGAGGATGCTGGGGATAGAAACTGCACTGGTTATTTATTAACAAAGATCGAAAATGTAAACACTGCAACGCAGAGAAAAACATTAGCGTAACCAAATTATCAGTTATGTCTGTCTGCACGCCTATATCACCTCTCTGCACGACTGTTTGTCTGCACGCCTATATCACCTCTCTGCACGCCTATATCACCTCTCTGCACGACTGTCTGTCTGCACGCCTATATCACCTCTCTGCACGACTGTGTCTGCACGCCTAACGACGAAATATTTGCTTGTTTTACGTAGTCTTTAAATAGACTTGTTTTCAAGTAAAAATATTGTTTTAAAATGCTTTTAAATGGAAATGAAGCAAAACGGAAGCTTAGTGTTCGTGTATTGTGTTAATGTCATTTTAAACGCTGAGAAAGCCAGCATAATTTTTTACGTAAGACGCTCAATGTAAACAGAACAAAGGGAAATAACTGATAACTTACGCTCAAAAATCGATACATTATATTCGATTTCGTCACATAGGGTGGGTCAATTTGAAATTTTTTTTTTTCCGATGTCTTCGCTAGGGCTCAATGTACAAGTATAGCAATTTCGGTGCAATTCCGTAAGAGATTCTAAGAGGAGATGTGTGCCAAAAATCGATAGACAGACAGACAACCACAGTTATATATATATAGATAATAGACAAACATCATAGATATCTATTACAGTGATCAATGCCTTCCATGGATATGACATCTTATCAGCATCAGCAACTTTCAACCATTGTGAAACTCACCAATACAACTATTTAGTGTAGGAGATTGTCTTTCATTATAAGACTTGGGTGTTTATCATTAAAACACTTGGGGAAAGCTCGTATCAGATGCAACTTTGTAGGAAGCCGGCTAAACCTACATGGGTGTGAGTTGTAACAATATTGAACAAATGGAGTAAGTTTATAAACACATCTGTTAAATACATTGGCTTTATCTTTATCTGTTACACTACTAATAAAACTAGTGACAGAGGAAACAGGCATAGCTAAGTGGTTAAGAAGTTGTAATTATGAGATCTGGGGTTTGACCTCACTACCTGGCATCTTGGTTAAGTGCTGTAACCTCAGGTTTACCCAAGCTTTGTAAGTGGAACTTGATTGACTGAAAGTATGTGGAAGCCTGTCAAGTGGATTATAGTTGTAATTCAAAGGTTCAGTTTGTCACATATTGTGTCATACCAATTCTGACTGAGAATTACATCATTTTTAAATATTTCCATCATTGTATAACTTCTGTTTATAAAATATAGTTGACATAATAAACCATAGCTAAGCAACAAATAAATAATATATATATAAACATTAAAGAAAGATAGAAATATGAAGAAGAAGAAAGAAACAACTTACATGTCCAGCCAGATTGAAATAAGCATGATTTGTAAGATTAATGGGTGTTGGTTTGGTTGTGGTAGCAACATAGTCAAGTTTAAGGCAGTTATCATCACTGAGTTCATATGTTACAGTAATAGTTAGTTCACCTGGAAAACCACTTTGTCCATCATGACTTACATATGTCAATGACACCTTAGATCCAGCAATAGAAGGTTTCCAGTGGACCTACAAATACACATTGAAAGGATATTTTCATATTTATAACACACATCATCATCATCACCATTTAATGTCCATTTTTCCATGCTAGCATGGGTTAGACAAGTTGTCCCATTATCAGGCAAGTCAGATTAGGTGACCATGTCTTGTTCATACAGAACTGTTTCTGGCTTGGTTTCTGTAGCTAGATGCCCTTCCTCACACAACCACTTTACAGTGTGTACTGGGTGCTTTTGTCATGACACCTACACAACCCCATTACAGTGTGTACTGGGTGCTTTTTGCATGACACCTACACAACCCCATTACAGTGTGGGCTGGGTGCTTTTTGTCATGACACCTACACGACCCCATTACAGTGTGGGCTGGGTGCTTTTTGTCATGACACCTACACGACCACCTTACAGTGTGGGCTGGGTGCTTTTTGTCATGACACCTACACAACCCCATTACAGTGTGGGCTGGGTGCTTTTTGTCATGACACCTACACAACCCGATTACAGTGTGGGCTGGGTGCTTTTTGTCATGACACCTACACGACCCCATTACAGTGTGGGCTGGGTGCTTTTTGTCATGACACCTACACGACCCCATTACAGTGTGGGCTGGGTGCTTTTTGTCATGACACCTACACGACCACCTTACAGTGTGGGCTGGGTGCTTTTTGTCATGACACCTACACGACCCCATTACAGTGTGGGCTGGGTGCTTTTTGTCATGACACCTACACAACCCGATTACAGTGTGGGCTGGGTGCTTTTTGTCATGACACCTACACGACCCCATTACAGTGTGGGCTGGGTGCTTTTTGTCATGACACCTACACAACCCGATTACAGTGTGGGCTGGGTGCTTTTTGTCATGACACCTACACGACCCCATTACAGTGTGGGCTGGGTGCTTTTTGTCATGACACCTACACGACCCCATTACAGTGTGGGCTGGGTGCTTTTTGTCATGACACCTACACAACCCCATTACAGTGTGGGCTGGGTGCTTTTTGTCATGACACCTACACGACCCCATTACAGTGTGGGCTGGGTGCTTTTTGTCATGACACCTACACGACCCCATTACAGTGTGGGCTGAGTGCTTTTTGTCATGACACCTACACAACCCCATTACAGTGTGGGTTGGGTGCTTTTTGTTGTGATACCAAATCGACCATATATATATATATCAGTTGGGAGGACTCTTCAGCTGTGCCATAGTTGTAACAACCTCCCTAGTGTTGGTGTCATGATAAAATATACTGTGTAGAGTCAGGTGGGGGGGGGGGGGGGTAACTGAGGGTTGGTAGCTCCACTTGAGTACTGACTCTAGCTGGGAAACATTGATGTTGTTGATGGTAGTGATGATGACACAGACACACATATATATGTATACACACACATATACATATACACATATATATATATCATCATCATCGTTTAATGTCTATCTCCAACGCTAGCATGGGTTAGATGGGAGTTGTCCCACTTGAGGCAAGATTGGGAAGGTGACCGTGTCTCACTCGTATAGGACTATCTGGCAGGTTTTCTACAGATGCCCTTCCTAACACCAACTGCATTTACAGTGTGGACTGGGAGCATTTTTACCGTGTTACCTACACAACCACATTACAGCATATATATATATATAATATGTGTATATATATATATATATCAAAGTAGTCATTTTTTTAGTCATCTGAAATGTTTTGTAAACTCTGAAGTATTACTTAGTTATTAAACCTCTGTGTAAATAATCTGTTAACCCTATAATGTCTAAATTATCAATATATACAGAGACAAAACTGTTTTTTCTTAGCTTAAGTGTAAAGATTATGTTTGATATTATAAATAAATCTTCTTATACATTTATACAGATAGATCATCATCATCATCATCACTACCACCATCACCATGATCATCATCATTACAATCATCATCATCACCGGAATTACTACTTTAAAGGGTGGACTGGGTGCTTCTTGTCATGGCACCAGAACTACCCCTTTACAGGATGCATTTGAGCTTGCTGCTCAGAGGACTTGATCCTTTTGATATATATATAAATAAAAAAAGAAAATTTTCGCTCTACACGGCTGAATACAATAAATGTAATCTGAGTTTTTCGAATATTAATAACATTCGATTCGTTTGCAATTATGCAAACAAGCCTCAATTTTATAGCCATGTCAGTAGAATGAACCCTTCATTCTTGTTCTTGTGTTGGTATGTGAACACAACTGCAGACACTAATCTTTTTTATTTGAATTTGGCAAAGCCGGCCATTTATCGCTT